>JAPUUL010000393.1:0-19438 GCA_029590625.1 Lasiodiplodia mahajangana
CAAATTTACGCAAGGCGCTTCAAAGGCCCCTAAGACAGGCTCCCGAGACAGGCTCCTAAGACAGGTCTCTAGAGCCGGGATATTACCGAAATGGGAAATTATTGACTCCAGGGGTTGCACTGATCCCTCGACGATGACGAAGCCTTCTCAAATATGCATGCGCCCATCTGCTTCCTTGTTTGCTAATGGTCAAATACTATGTCAGCGGTAGACCCAACTAGCTGCCTACTTCCTATCCGTTTCTTCTCATGGGGTTCAATAGGATACCCCCACTGTCCCGCGAGCTGCACAGGTATGTAGCAGCAGCCGTCAGCTAGTATGGAAACCGATATATCTATCTAGGCTATAGACCAGACGGTAAATTTCCCAAATCGGGCAACAAGAGATTATGTTTACAGTACCAGTGATACTGCATATAGTAGGACGGACTCTAGCGTGGACTATTCCACGAACATCAGCTCTATTGTGTATGTGCATTGTAATATCGTGAGAAGAACCCCACGCTGTGTAATGCTCTTGTCACAATGCAACCCACACGCCGCGGATCACCTGACTATCTTATTCTCTCGGCACTTCATCGCAGATCACGATGTTCACCTTGAACCACACGGAGAATAGTAGACAGTGGTTGTATGTAACTTGGTTTGGTTGGCCATCGTCATTAGCACCCGCGAACCAGGCCAGGGCAAGACAAAGGAGGATAGGCGAGCGTAACATGACCGAACATCTAGACAATACAGAACAAACCCAGCCCACACTTGGCCAATAACCCCCAGACGGAGTACGGCACCGCAGCCAATCACAGCAAAAGTCCCTTGGCTATCCTCTTTGAGCTTAATTTCGGTACACTAAATGCGGAACACCGTGCTCGAAATAGCGAACTACCTAACCTAACACTACCCAGCAGAATCCAAAGCGCTGGGACTGCCTATCTAACACGATCGGAGTCCCGTCAGCGCTAACATTGAGCTTCACTAAGGTTAGGTTAGAGCATCTTGTGGCGCATAGGATCTTTTCTCTACATAGCTAAAAAACTACACTACGCATACACTAATTCATGAGACCGGACGAACACCTCCCCCAAGACTAAAGCATCCTAGGAACGGGACGCAAGAACGGGCTCTACTATGGAGTAATTGTCATAGTAGAGACTCTCTATGGCCCACGGTGATGGGACGCAATTTGAAGTTGTGCAGAACCGAGAGACTGGGTGGCGCATCTTTCGATCCATCGTTCTACCTAGCATCATCTCAATCCTAATGTTAGTCAGATCTCGCTTCCCTAGGAACAACTCCCATGGCTCGATAACCTTATGCTGTACTACGGTAGTGACGGAGATGCCTAGAGAAACAAAAGTTCTTCAGTAAGTCTATGCGTACCAGTGCGTAGACTAGGTACCGTAGGCGATTCCGAAGCGAAGGGTGCTACAAATGGTTTCGATCGAAACTAGTTACTTCTCGGTACGCTACAGACAGGTACTGGTACTGGATAGTCGTACCAATAGTGCCTGGTAGGACAAAAGGTGTCTACCCGGGTCTCTGTATCTCTGGTTTGATTGCTGCTGACAGCCGAGGCAGGCCTGCCCTAGAGATAGGTAGTACATACCTAGATAGAGCCCGACGACCTGGTTCAGCTGGGGAAATGCCCTGCTGTCCTAGCCCTTTCCGCTCACCTCGCCTTCTCGATTCGGGATGGTGGCATTTGGCATCGGTCGGCGTTGTCTGGACGCCGTCATGCTCAGGTGAGATATTTNGGGGGGGGACGACGGACGAAAAAGCAAAAGCAAAATTTCCAAGTCGCAGATTTGAAGGAGATATTAGCTTCATGCGGTCCCGCCAATGATCGTACAAGAATGCATCGCTCGGTATCGGTCTACGGAGGACATCTCACGTAGGACTCGATTAGTTGACTAGGATCCGTACGGCGTCCAATACGTGTAGGGCTAGAATCCTGTGTCTAGATAACCTCCTAGCCGTGGTAGACCTTGCTTAGCACTTCTCTAGGTTGGGTTTATCATCATCTTGAGAATTGTCAGAGTCACGATGCTTCGGAGGAAGTAAAATTGTGTCATGCCAAATTTGCCCTCCCTCTGTCAAAGTTCCAATTATGTTTACTCAACAGGTTAATTTAGTCTTCTCCTTCGGTTCTACCGGCAAGATKGGGGGGGTTAAACGAACCAGACTAGTGTATTGCCTAGTACATCTCTGGATGGGCGCTGACTAGTCGCCTTGATAGTATCATCAAGGTCAAGACATCTAGTAGGTCACGTCGTCGGTCTTGCCACAAGCCACAAGCCACATCCAACGGTGAAGGAGGGAGAGAAAATTTTTCTTTCTTCATCGAGCTATCGTGATGTTGGTTGAAGGTTGGCTCCCTCATACGCATATGCAGGCACCAAGCACGAAGGGTCGGTTAAGCTCGTGGGCATTGCGGCTGACCATTCAGATGACAGTCTCGCCCACACACACCTAATACTAGAATCCGACCCTATATGTGAGTGCTTCTAGCGAAAAGAGAGATAGGCAGACAGACTATCGTGGACCACAAGACGTTTCGTAGCCGCAGTTTCTTGCGAGAAAACACGCAATCGCTCAGTCAGTACCTTGCATATGAGGGACGCCCAATATCACCTAAGACGCACAGACTATTGACCGTTTCTGACTTGGATTGGCACGATACGCAACCCAGTGGCACAGCAACTAGTCAAGCGCATGGCACCCAGGTCACATGAACGCCTCCGTTGCCGACAGCTTGGTTCTTGCTCGGGAGTGAGAGGTTAAGAAAGATCACGCTATTTCTCGCGTCTATTGCCCTTTCAACTCAAAGCAATATAGGTACCCAGTGATCCCCCATTCGCCTAAGATAGCTGCTTCTAGTTTAGATCGCAATTTATATCCCCAAGGTCTACCTACACCATATATTGGGACCAGGTCTTAAAATCTAGCGCTAAGCCTATGGTTCGTAACCGTCGAGATTGATACGGTAGATTTGAGGTTAGTGCGTGTGGGTGTTGTGGGCTTGGTTTGGTACCGTACCTAAGGTCACCTATATAATATCTTGATATACCCTAAATCCGTCGATGTAAATCCGTTACACATGGGTAGGTACCTACTTATGATCTCCAGGGGTTACGATAGGCATCATATTTACCCCCAAGGCATGCGAAATCCCATACTGTCTCTGTATATTCCCATTGAGACATCAGCTAATTGTGTTGTACGGGCGAAGCGATTCCGACCGATGGAGTCTAGTTACATCTAGTGTTTGAGATAGACAATATTGGATGTTTTTCAGGGCTCAATTATATTCGCGGATGAAATCATATCATAAAATAAAACATCAATGGCTAATAGTGATACCTACCTATATCAACATTGCCGGCGCATTCATAACCCTGGCTCACTCGCTTTTTGGCGAACCAAGCGCCTGGGTCCAACAAGCTTCGGCAGTGATGATCGGTCGTGTTTGATGGCTTTGATGGCGTTAGTAGGGGCCGCCAGTCCAACCTCTTACGGTTTCAAGGTACTTTTTTCGAGACACAATCCACCTAGATAGATAAGCCCGCCAGCTAAATCCCAAGGAAAAACGACCCCGTAGATAGGCAATAGACGGTCTCACTAACTGTAGATCCAATTTTATTTTTTTTGCTTTGCGCAAGCGTCACGGTTTCTCCCGCCTGGTGTTTCGTCATCGGCGGCATTGCCTAGCCTTAATCATCTTCAGGATCCGAAGTGTCGGGACCTAGTACTCTGGTGTAAGGGTATAAGCCTAACCTTGTCAAGTACCGTGGGTCTGCGAGGCTTTAGACAAGGGAGCGCCCGAGCCAGGTAATGGCCTTTGCGGTAGATTTTTAGTAAAGTACCTCGACCCTCTGCGTGCCGAGTTATGGGTTAGCGTGAAAAGTCTACCTGACATGGGTAGGTTTTACTCAACAACCACTAAGTAGTTGACGATAGCCTCGAGGATATACGCTACTATGGGAATATCACGGGTTTGTAAATCAGGAAACCCCTCTATTTCGAGGATGTGTCATCAATTTTCCCATTTCTAAACGCGGATCTCTCCAGCGCCATGCCCAAATGTCGGGGATTTAATCTACGCTACTACCATAAGTGTCAGAACTAATATAGAAGATCATCTTTATTCCTCCCCTATTCATGAAGCGTGGGGGTACTCACGCCCGCCTCACACCTAAGGGCGCGCGTGCTCTCGAGATTACCGAGAGTCAATGTTCGGACCCTTGGCATCTAAGATCTTAGTAAGGTCAATACCAAGTGACGTAGGTATTCGACGCTCCGAAACGATTGTGTATCAGGACGGAGGACTACTACCGATATCTCCCTTTTCTACCGTATACGCCGCAGATAATCTTAGTAGGGCTAGTTTTAAGTATCATATGTGGAACTTTTCGGTGGGCATAGAGGATAAGTTTGAATCCTACTAGCGCTAGCATGTCCCTATCGGTTGTCCTCTTCTGTATTATCGTGACTATATATCAGGACTCTAGATGCTACAAGGGTATCAATGCGCCGTTACCTACAGTATATTGAATATTATTAGTGCATGTTACCATCCTGTAATGGATACTTCAATAACAGTCAGCACATAATTGATTAATATGAAGGCATCACCAACCTATATGGAGAAAAAAAAAAAACCGGTTTCTTCCTTAGTGATATAACAGTTCTTACAGTGGATGATGCCAAGACCGTGTAGAGACCCACCTACATCGTACGCACGGATCATGAAATGAAGGAGTCGTTTGCGCTGACGAATAGAATCGCGAAGTCGAACCCCCGCGTTCTTGTTTCGAAGCCACTTGAGCTTGAATGACGGTCACCTTAGCATGAAAGGCTGACTCAACCGGGGGTTCCCTCTCATCTAAAACTCATCTTCAGAATTGCCTACCTAGGCCACTACTGTACTGTAAGAGTGTCAAAGTAGACAAGGAATAACGGAGGGAGGGAGTGACTACAACATGTATGTATGTACTGTAAGTAGATAACCTCAATCAGAACAGGCTGCTTCGCTACTCTCGCCCGACTTGTTCTAGTCTAGCTCCCGAGTGTGGCATATGTGACATACAGCTATAATACTAATTTATATTTGATTCTGTGGTTACAGTGCCCGTCAGGTGCTCCGTCAGCTGAGACCTAACAAGGAATCATTTTGGCGCGCAATACGAAAAGAAGTGCATCGTGAAGAGTCGAACATAATACCTACCAGTGCAGTAGTTTCAAAACGACGAGCCTAGCTTGTGCGTCACTATTCTGTATGTATGTACAAGCATATTTGCGTCTGTACGTACATACACACACAGCCAGCTAACTAGGGCAGTACTGCTAGGGCACAGGACAGCCAGCACAGGGGTGATCCCAGGATTTCCCCAGACTCTTGGTGACAGGGTTTGGTGACCGAAATAGTCGTGCTGCATTCTTCATTTACCGAAGTATGCGCCCATACGACAATCCCAGGAGTCAATCATATCATACCATCCGCTGGGATACCTACCTACCTACCTACCTACCTACACTACACTACTGTAGGTTAACCTAGCCAGATAGGTCCCCAAGGTGATGCTTATGTCTCGTTCCTTTTCCTCCACCGTAACTCCTACACTAAACTACGGTGGCATGTATGTAGGTATGTATTATACATGCGCTGCCTAGATATGTCGTGGTGTTGGTCTTGTCATGCATGCCCAGATGGGCCAGGTGAATGAGCTGCCTGGGTAAAATAAAATTTGTCAGGTGTAGTAATGGGATGCCAGCTCTTGTTCGACTCCCAAGACAATGGCACTGGAGGAATGCATGCATACGGCATACAGCATAGGTACTACCTATTCACGACCCCGACACCTGGGCCTGGCCTGGGTAAACTCGGCATGTCGGACTAGACCGCGCCACCGAATCGGCAACGGCGCAGTCTTAATTATGAAAAATGATCTATCGTATTTTTGCGCAACGGCGCGAACGAACGGGACCTCGCAATGAAACGCCTCCCGTTGAAATGGATCCGAAGAAGCGAAAAAAAAAAAATGAAAAAAATTGGTCTTGTGACCTAGACGACGGTAAGAATTCGTCTAGCACCTTATCGCAGTCTCTTTCCTTAACTCCTGTCCCCTGTCAGCTACCCTACTCCGACGTGTTCCAGCGATCTAGGTATGTGAGAATCGCATCGCATCGCTAAAAGTCAAGATCCCGTTGAGATCTATGTAATAACCGCCGTAAAGTATTGGAGTAGATAATCAGGGGGACAAGGTCAAAAAAAAAAGAAAAAGGGCAAACATGACGCCCACCTTTTTTCGTCGGAAATGCGCTGTAACTATACAATCCTACCTTAGGTACTCGCCTGCTCGCTGTGTTGCGCGTGTGTTTATCAGGCGTTGCACGGCTTCAGCTGCGGGAGCAACGGTATACTGTAACGGGTCAAGCCGTCGCTCTCGCACGAGAGATTACGTGAAACTTTCGTCTGTCTCACTTTCGTACGACACGCCCCCCTCTCTTCCACCCTGTATGTATTGGCAGACCACGCATACGCATACGCATATGTACGTTATGTATGTAGGTAGTCTCATTGTTATTATTATTACCTACATACATATTTCAACCCTTGTCGTCGGCGGGCATGGGGTGCTTTATGTATGTAGGTATATACATACACTACCTATCTACATACCCACCTAACCTAGGAAACGCATGAACCATTGCATCCAGATAACATCATGTTTTGGAAACTGAAGATGAAGAAAACAAGGCCACTATCAGGCTCGTCCGATAATCGAGCTCCCAAGCGACTGGGTCACGCCCGCCCTGATTTACCAAAAGCCCTATATCTCAAACGGTACGGAGCGGGCGGCCTGCCATGTCCATAGCTTGTCGACTAGCGTAGACTATATCGGTATCAGCGTCGTGGGATGGTCTCAGGAGCAATAGATAGATAATCAATTCAAGTTTGAACTTCGCTCACCGAAGGTAGCCGGGTCAAAAGGGTCAGATCAGAACTAGTTAGAATTCCATCACGGAGCCCCAAACTTCCGAAGGACTCTCGTGTTATCACGCTGGTCTTGAAATTATGTATGTTTTTTTTTTCGTGTGATTGTTTGTTCTGACATACCTACACTACACTACACTACATTTCTTGGGTCCGCGCCATCGTGACTGCGCCATGCACATGCAGGCGGACAGGCATGTGGTCTGGCGAGGGACGAGGGATACAAGAACTACAGCTAGCTATCTAGCTACTACACATTGGCCAGTCACAATCTACCATCAAGAGCGAGCTGAGCTGAAAAGCTTCTTGCTTGTCTCTTCTCCGCCCCAGCCCAGCAAAGATGACTGATTATCCACTCACCCACTTACTCACCTTCGGCGATGACCATTCGCTTGTCCGTTCTACCTAACCTAGTGTAGGCATCTTGTCTGGTAAGCTGGTAAGGCTAGGACGAGACAAGACCCAGCTCGCTCGCTCCCTTGACGACAGGGCAACGAGAGTCGGCAAGCCACCGGATTTACCTTATGTATGTATATGTATGTACGCTTGTTGAAGATCCCTTAGGATTGTCATCTTCGCCGATGCGATTGGCCGCCACGCGCGCGCCCGAGGGGGTGGTAACGCCTATTGCGCCACTGCCCTTCTTCTTTCTTGCTCGGTTCGGATACCTGCCTACCTATCTACCTACCTACACCCCCGTTTAAACGGTCTTTTGTATAGACATAGGTTAGGTAGCGTAGGGTATGGAGGAGCGTGGCGAAGAGAAGGAAGGGGAAAAAAAAAAAAGCTTGGCGGCAACCAAAGAATTTTTTTTTCAAGCGCCCCCAAACAGAGAGCCAGACTTCCCGCTCAATTGGGACCCCCGGGACGTATAGTCTAATGATTCGCCCATTTCGGTTACGACTGCTTATACAGCCATGTTTTGTCGTGGTCTGGTCCGATCCAGCCTGGCTGGGCTGGGCTGGGCTGGTTTGATTTGCCTGCCGTCACAGATGTTGGCATTTCGTAGGGAGCTATGTAGGTAGGTAGGTAGGTAGTGTAACTAATTCAATTGCCCTCTCAGCAGCCTAACTGGCAACCCTGCGGCTTGACAGACCCCTTCAGACGGATCCTTCGGCGTGTTTATCAACAGTAAATGGGCTTTTCGTTCGTCTTGGCCCTGTTTGACGACCGTTACCCAGCATCTCGGGACTTCAGCAACATCCCACGTTGCGACAGGCCTATCCCAAGCACGGCACGCTCGCTCTCCGGGGTCAAGTCACATATGTACCTAAGCCCCGTCGAACTGCGGGAAAACACCACATGGGGTTGCTAGCGCTATCTAACGCTACGCGCGTACACATTGTAGTACCTGGGTAGTGTATGTAGGATCTAAGGTTATCAAAAGACAAGAGAAGCCTTGTCGGCGCTAATATAGTACGTACTGTAGCACAAAATATTGCGGGCTATTTGCCCTTCCCTTTTCCATATATAACTGTTTTTTTCCGGGCCTTCCCGAGCGAATGCAACCGACCAAAGGGCTAAGGAGAGGTAAGGGGGCTGTTAATCATACGTCCCGCATTATAGATATGACAGTATAATGCCTATTCCTATCTACTTATGCGTATCCATCTACATACCTACCTTACAACAACCTATGTATCTAACAGGACAGGGTCTACGGACACTTCGGTTGATGGGTACTGTACCTACACTCTCTGCGCCAGGGGCAACCGCTGCCAGCCAGCAGCAGGGAAGCCCATATGCCAGGCATCCTGGAGGCATGTCCCAGAGCCGTGGATGTTGGCGCCTCCGGGAATAGTGGAAGAGTGGGAGGAATGGCGTGAGATGTCATGCTTTGGGTGGCTAGCTGAGCGGCACGTCCGCCTGTCAATGTGGGCCAACTTGATAGCAGCCCAGCGCCGCCGACGTGAACGAAATTTCGAGATAGAACGGCTTGGTGTAGACGTAGATATATCTAATATTGGGGCCGGTAGTGTACCATTCCCGCCGACCGACCGTGGGTGATGATCCGTTTGACTGGGTTCAGGTGTTTTGCGTATACTCTGGCTAGGTAGGCAATCAATCGAGATCGCCTCGCTTCGCTTCGCTTCTCTCTGTGAAAAAAAAAAAGGGAAAAAAAAAAAAGGCGACCAGCCTCTCAAAACAATGATCACCAAAGTCCCTGTATTCGCTTCGCCTCGTATGCAAGACTAAGAATACCTACCGACGGTAAGTACCAGAAGGGTTCTCGTGGCAGGCAGTGTGATTAGAAAGGTTGCCGGCGGCACCAATTGTGTGTGTCTCTACCTATTACTTACAGTAGGTATGTGTGAAGTGCTAAAAATCTCCCTCTTACAAACGCACACACCGTCACATTTTTTCATGATCTGCGATGTGATGAAACAGCCTCGTGTAGAGCGAGATTCAAGCGCCCAGGGCATTATCACCAAGTAACGCAGGCAAACAAGACGCCGCCGATCCGCGAGCCACGGCTATTGAAAAATACGCACAAGTCGTCCCCTAGCATTGGCTACCCGAGATTATAAACCATACCTATCCCCTCCCCCCTCTCCCCAGGTTGCATCGGCGACAAGCCGTCAGGGGCGTGCAGGAGGCGCTGACTGAGCGTCGTTTTTTGTTTCGGACAAGACACTAGGCAGGCTTACGTACTACATATTCACAATACTATATACCTTAAGTATACATACCATATCAAGCAATAGAGAATGAAGTCAGGTCTATGTTATGTATTTGAGCATATATGCGTGGTTTCACTGATCAGTCACAATACTTACAGAGTACGCATGTAGATAGATGCAGGAGATCGAGGAGTCAAAGCTAGCAACTATCCGAAATCACGATCCGTCGCCCTCTTTACCTACCTTGACCTTGCCTATTCTCCTGCATATTCCCCCAGTTCTCGTAGACGGAATGAACCTGACAGCTCCTCTCACACCGTGATGTCGATTCCCGTCCGCAGACAGCCTTCATCACCTGCCTCTGCTGTGCCTTGCATCGTCCTGTATACGAACGACATGCATCATCACATCTTCGTACAGGAAAAGAGAGATCCAGTCTCATTATTAATTACGAGGCAGGCAAGCTCGCGGGTTTACTAGCACCGGTGTGTGATTACGTACATTATCACCTCTCCCAGAGGCTTGTTTGTTTCATGTCTGTTTGCTTTTTTTCCGCCGCGTGCTGTGCTCGGCCGACATTCTGCCTCTCTCAGACAATAACTGGTATTTGTCTCTCCCAAGACAGAGGCAGAGAGACAGAGCGCGGCAAAGGTTGCCTTGAAATCTTTGAACGTCCGCCTTATTCCAAGTTGCCTTGCTCTCTTGGATCGCCGATTTTGATCGATCAACCGATCGGTTACTCTACTTAGTTGGCCCTTTTTCTGCCTGTCATCAATACATTTGTACGCCGTGAGATCGATTATATGCTTACGGTCTAGGCCTTGTTCGCCGAATACCGTAATCACAAATTACCGCCGCCTATCAGCACGGATGATGGCGGCCAAGAGGAAGAAGAGTGTGCGGCTTCGGAGGCTCTCTCAGGATACCTACCATGTAGATGTATGCGAGAGGGGGGTGTGAGTTGATTTTGGTTCTCCCCGGTTAATATCACCCATGGAGGCTATCTACAAAGTGGTAAATGCATTAGTGTACGGCCACATCTACTTTCCTGAATCAGACTTGGGCAATATATATGTGCATTACTCGTCTTACTCCCTTGATAAGGTGGAGAGGCAGAGGAGAGGGGGAATCCTTACGGTTTACCAGAACATGCTTACCCTACATATGATATATGAGGTAGCATTAAAAAATCCAAGTTAAACGAGGTCACCGAGTCTATATCATGCGCTACCGAGCGTTGTATCACGGACCCTGTGCTCAAGGTAGGTGATGAACCATTGTTCTTGTGTGAAGGGCTTCAAAGACATCTTCATAGATGTTATCTAACTATATGCATGGCAGCCCCTTCGTATATTCCTACGTGACTTTTGAATATAATGCGATGTGGATGGTGGAGGGTAGTTGGTCTGGCGACTCCCCTGATTGCTCTCGTCTCGCCGTATGTATATTGAAAAACACGGACGGCTTCGTGGCTACTGCTATTCTGATATATATATGTAGTATGTAATGTGTAAACCTCTTAACATGAATCTATCAAGCGGCCTGTGGTTGCTTACTAGTTACTCCTCGTGACCGCCAATACGTTAAGCCCATGAGTTGTATTAAATGTTAAATGCCCACGCTCGGCAAGACTTGTATCAGTTTAGCATACACATCTTTGTGCCTGTCGCATGGCGACGCCATCCCTCTACAGTGTGAGATGTTAGGCCCTAGTATACAAGTGACGCGCTTATGTGCTGAGTACTAAGGGTAATCTCTCGTGCCTCAAGCATCAAGACTAGGAGTTTAGATTCGTAATATCTTGAAGAAGCCTGTATTTCTAAGCCTGAAGTGTAAAATAGGCCGTATCGTCTGAGACGGAACTGAATCAGCTTTCTTACTGCTTATGTACGTAGGACCTGCCCAGTTCCCTCAACCTTTAGACAATTACGCTTATGACATTTCATTGGCGTAACTGGGGTTCGTTTTAAGAAGCATTACCAATCTGCCTAGATCAAAAGCAATGTGTTTAGGTACGGGCGACGCTACCGAAACGTCTGAGTTAGTATGGGATACCCAAGTATCCATCTACAGCCCTGTCTCTTGCCTACTCTATAGTAGCTACCAATATGGTAGCCACTCCCTAGAAACAGACGTATTCTATGGTACCAGCCTCCTGATTTAAAGTACTACAGGAGAATGGCCGTACCTTGCTGACTGTCATAGCCTCTATGACGAGCCGTATTTCCCCCTCGATCTAGCCCTCAGCTTACGGCACAGTTTGAGAGGAAGATACATGGTTATAATTTTGGGTTTACAACGTACTATTCTATCTAGAGATGCTCAATGGGATATAGAAAAGCAAGTTAGGCAACTGCCAGGGACCCTTGTGTTTGAGATAGGGAAAAGGCTCTTGTTGCTGCGCGAAGGTTTCTAAGGCCCTCTCTTTAGACACTACTCTATACTCTACCTATATGCCGGAATGGCCATTTTTTCAGCTCTCCATGACCTGCAATAGTCTCCTTCTGAAGCCTCACGATGGTCTCTCTAGATGTAGGAGCAGTAGTAGCTGTGCCTAATAGCAGTAACTAAATAACAGAGCATGGAAAGAGAACACCACCGTATGCTCGATCAGGACACAACCCTAACAACAACCGCACTAAGCGTCAGCATCAACCGTCCGAGCAGTTCCCTACAGGAAAGAGGGCTTCAGTGTATGTATATATCTGATAATATATATGTTATAAAGCAGTCATAAAAGATGCTATGAAGGGTTGGATATGATAGCAATCCCACAGCGGACAACCAGGAAGCAGGGACATGAGTTTACAGGATGGACGATATGACTGTAGACGTACTCAACGCCTTCGAGCCTAACTGGCTTAGGAGCATCAACAACAGTTACAACACAACTCCCGTAGAACTTATTGATATTCAAAACTTGATCCTCACGCATAGCCACTTGACAGAAAATAAGACGACGGAATTTACTAATTAGTCCATAGTATTTCTGCTTTAAGGGCGATATACCTAGCTCATAGCATTTAACAACTGCCTCTCTTGTTCTGCCTGTTGGACGAGTAATCTCTACGTCCGCTAAAATACCCCCTTTTCCGATTCAACTACAGCCTCTTCATGATGCGGCACGGGTGGGCGGCAAGCAATTGTGTTCTCTGTGTTATTTACACAACATCAACAGCCGTCCTCCATCTTCGTCGACTTCTTACTCTAGACAAACGAGAACAGGGCGAAAACCCCAAGGCCTCTCCCAAACGAATCGTCGAAGCAGTCTGTACAATGCTGCCACACAGACGCATCCTCTATCTTTTTGGTATCACATACATTGTAAATAAGTAGGTTGTGGGGAGACGCGACGGGGTAACCGAGGTACGAGCGATGCTCAATCGCCCCTTTATCACCTAGACGCGTCATAACCCGTAGATGGCCCAGCCGTCCATCTCATTGCTCGACTGCTGCTCTGGCGAGTGCCGGCTTGATCTTTGAGGCGGCGCATACTCATTCCTTAACTCTTGATCCAGTCATAGCTCGTCATCTTCAATCTCTGACGGTTTCAGCAGACCACCGACTTTGGCGCGTCGTTCATGATCGGCCGTTAACTTGTCTCTTGCCTCTTGCTCCCTTTCAATAACGAAGAGGTCGGCGTTGTCACCGGCGAATTCTCTCAGCGAGATGAGGAAATCCCGGACTTGGAGGCGGAATTTCTCGTATGAACTGTTCAGTGTGAACAAGCATTCTACGAATGCATTGATTTGAACGCTATATACTATATTAGCTTGCTGATTGATAGACCAGAAATAATAAACTTACGTTTGGAGATTAGGGAATGCGTTGCGCAAAATTCTGCCGACAAAGTCTGCCAAGAATTCCCTGTTGCTGGTTCCAGCAGGCGCCTGGTCAGTGTACACCGGACCCTGGATTTTTGGTGTTGATCCATCAGCAGGGAGTGCAAAATAGAACATCCTCATGAGCAGTAGTGACTGCGTCTTGAAACCGGCCTTGTGGTCGGGGTCCGTCAGAACGAAGAACACGTCTTGTAGGATGGTAACGAAGAACTGCTGGAAGAAGGCATTCGCGGTCTGTACATCGGTTTTCTCAGCGATATTGATGACAAGCTCGAGGCACATATTGAGTCCTGCACCCTCGACATCTCGGTTGTCGTGCTTGCTTGCCCACATGCAAGCATCAATAACAAATTTGAATTGGCGATTATCGAGTTTCAATAGAGCAGGGAAGCAATGAAGGTTGATAGCCCTGAGTAGGTTGAAGAATTCTACTCTGTGCTCGGGGAACTCAGAGAAATCCTTATTGATCATCTCAAGTGTACATTCGAAGACGTTCTGCATGATGACAGGCACTTGATCTTCCATAAGACCCTAGTAGACAGTTAGCTACCTGTTCGTTGAGGCTGCTACCGATCGATCCGCTTACCGTTAGCCTTGTTATGATTGTCGACATGGCCTTTAGAACTTCAGCGTCTCGAGCACCTGGAACGTTACGGTTGTAGTCAACTAGAACCGAATCCAGGAGCTGAGGAACCATTTGCTGCCGCACTGCCTGGAGGTCTTCGGCTTTATCCACGTAGCTCTCGATTAACTTGAGAATTTCCTTCTTGATCGTCCGTAACCCCCGGACCTTAGGCATCCTGGGCGCCATTTCACCTAAGCAATATTAGTAGAGTAGTCTTTTGCACGCTGGTTATCCTATCTTACCATCTCGAGCAACGGCTTCGGAAATAAGTTGACTTGTTGCCCGATACATTTGCAGCATGTCCAAGTATATTCTGCCAATTTGGGGCCCGAAGTAAGGTCCAATCGAAGAGCATGCTGACACGTTCGTCTTCATAATATTGCCAATGATCTTAATCGTATCAGAATCCTGTAATATCTGGGGGTCCTGAGTTGCGGCTCGGATAATTTCGTCCCATGCAGCGTTCGGAGCGTTCATCAATTCCGCTAGGAGCCTTTCTTGCTGATGTTTATTTCCCTGTGCAGCTACCATATAGCCGCATGCCTCGTAGAACGTGTGGACCTGTTGTGGGGTAAGATCACACGTAATGCGTTGAAGGCTCCGGACGATCTCATCGATGAAGGGTTCGCCTTCGCTTGGTTGTAGCGCAACGAAGTGCCTTCGGCACTGGCGCGCGATTTTGATGAATGTATCACAAGCCATGTCCTGAACACCTGTCACACTGTCAGCATTGATGTCTGGAGCCTACCGTCTATGACAAACCTTCGTGTGATTCGTGCATAAATTCAAAGAGTTTATTCACGACTGTCTTGAGGAACTTCCAGTGAGCCTTCAAGAAACGTGGGTATTGGCCCACAATATACATGATATTGCTGGCGACGACAGCCTTATTGTCCTTTCCACGCTTCATTTCCGTAAGCCCAAGGAGGTCCTTTATCACCGTCACGAGGAAACGTTTCTCGGTTTCTTCGTTCATAGCTAGCGAGATAGACCCAATTGCCCAGCACAAGACGTTGCAGTTGTGCCATGACCATTCGGACCCGTCCACCTGCTTCTGAAGCTTCTCGGTCATGATGGTTTCCGTGTCTACGACATCTAGATGTGTCAAGTAGACTAGGCATTCTCGGATGGTCTTGTAAAGCTGTACGGTATCACTTTCCTTAACGAACTCGCGAACAATTTCACCTTCGTCATTTTCAACAATCAAAACCTCTTCAGGTCGAACCATCTTTTCTATCATGACGACGCGGAGGTTGGATAGTACTTCTTTGTACTTATGCATTCGAAGTGGCAAGTTCTCGAGTATCACCGGATTGACGGCGCCGCTTCCTATGCCAGACGCCATCGCTAATGGATTCAGCTCCTGCATGGGCGAAGCTTGCATCTCTTCATACAGTTCCTGCACGAGCTTCAACCAATAATCTAAGCAGATCTTGAAGATCTCGCGATCCTCAATTTGGGATATTCGAATAAGATAGAAGTGACCGTGCGTAAGGAAGTCACGGTTCGGGAGCTTCTCAACAAGCTAGAATCTAATATTAATAAACTGTCTCTTATGATTGGGGTAAGGAAGGCTTACATCGACGTGTTGCCCAAAAAAGTTGCATAGGAAAAGGGCAAGATCCTGGAGAAACTCTTGATCCCTCGTATTACTCTCCGGATATGTAGTCTTGAGGTCGAGCTCTAATGGAATAATTCCTGCAATGGTTGTGAGAACATCAACAAACATCTTGACTAATTGTTCGCTGTACGTATTCGGTTGTCCAGGACCATTAGTCACCAAACTGCCGATTTCCGTAAATACTTGAAGCGTAGTGTTGCGGAAGTCTGGGATTTCAAGGAATCGGGTTCGTAACGTTTCTATTAGTGGAGTTTCGAAGATATATCCGAGGGGAATCCAGTTACAGAAGCGTAGAAGTGTCTCTAGTGTTGCCCTGATTAAACTGCTCTGGTTGGCGGATGTCAGAATTTCCTGGCAGAGCTGGAATATTTGCGAGAACTCGTTGCACATTGTTGTCTTGAGGTTTCTCGTCTTAGCCGAGGTCATCTGGTCGGCAGAGTAGTCGAACACCTCTTCGGAGAGAAGGCGGAGAATAATCATGTTGTTCTCGCAAATCGACAGGTTTGACCGACAGGCGGCGATGATCTCGTTGATGAAGGTTGGCCAGTTGTGAGGCCATTCTTGCTTGAGAATGGAGACTAGTACGAGATTAAGCTTGTTGAGGAGCGTCCGGTGCGTCTTGAGGGACTCGTCGGTGTTGGAAGCCTGGATAATGAAATTCACGACAAAGTTCCGAATACCTGGGATGGTTAGCTATGGAAGCGCCGTCGCAAAACTAGAAACTGTGACGCACCCAGACATTGATCGCGGGGAAGAACCTTCCATCTTGTCATGATAACATTGTCCAGTATCTGTAGACCCAGATCTATACCTTGTCAGCGGTGACCGGGGCCATGGCACAGCCGTGCATATAGGTATATAAGATCTGAAGCATACATTTGGTCTGCGGGTGTTTTGAGTCGCTAAGAATTTTGTCGACGAGAAGCCAGGCGTCGGGATCCTCCTTGAACTGGATGCACTTATGTCAATAGGCAAGTCGCGTTGAGGGGTTGGCGTCTGTGCGGGCGCATCACTAACCTGGTTCAAGGCAGTTTGGGCAGCTTTTTGCTAAGGCGGGGAAGAGAGCGGCGTTAGCAGGTAGCTCTGGCGCGACTAGGTTGGAAGCTCTCGCGAGCCGATAAAAAAGGCCGACAAGAGGTAGCATAGCTTACCTGTTCGCCTCGACCCTCGTAGAAGGACTGGACCATGAGGTCCAGCTCCTCGATACTAGGCGCCATAGTCGGGGCGGAATGCGTGAGGTTGGCGGGAAGAAAAGAAGGCTATGACGCCTCACGATCGCGTAGAACCTGCAGTTACAGAGCAGACAAAGGCAGAACTAGCTTAGACGATATACGGCCGCTTGGAAACGGATGATGATCACAGGGGCCCTGAGAACGTAGGTATCACTGAGGAAGAAAAAACCTAAGCCCGAGAGGGGATAAGAAGGCGGTCGGGGAAGTTAGAGGTCGGCGAGATGAATCGATAGATGGAGGAATGGTTGGGTTAGTTTGGTTGGTTGGTAAAAGAAAGAGTCGGCTGTGCTGGGGGGTGTAGGTACTTTGCAGGTGTGTGTGCAGGTGGGGGAGGGGAACCTTAAGGAAACTTAGATAGGTACCTATCTATAGCTAAAGTCAGAGTCCTGTTGTAGCTAGAAAGCCCAAGGAAGCAAGTACCGAACGTGGGCAGTGGAGGCTACGAGGTACTTCAGATTTTTTTCGGGGAGGGATGATGAAGTTGTACCTACAAAACAGAGCTTGTTGTTGCATTCGCGCGGGTACAGCAGCACCCGATAGCGCGAACCACTCTGCACTTGGTAGCCCTAGGCACTATATACTCCGCTTCAGCAGTTCATGATGTGACACCAGAATTGATTATGTCATCTGCCTCATTTGAACTGATCGCGCGGCTTCCGTTGACGTCCACTTGAGAGAGTCTGAGAATGATCTTGCTGAGGAAAGTTGTGCTGAGACCTGGTCACATTTATTTTTAATCATATCTTTATCTGGTGTAAGAGAGATGAATACTAGACCTGCTAACTGATTGGTCGATTTGACCTTTAATTAAAGTACGTCAAAACAAGATTAGACAAGTTTTTTATATCATCCGGTCATTTCTGCGTCTATAAGCGCCAGAGTGTTCGAGTTTAAATAACAAGGAAACTCATATTAAGTAGAGCAGCTAATGTGTTATACCAGACTAAATTCTCATAAGGGACGGCCTTCAGGATACCATTTGGCGGAATAATTCATTGTGAGATCTAGAAATGCTATACTTTCTATTCCTCTATCTACTTTTGAGATAAGTTACAATGGAACCCGTTTGTTTGGCTCGTTCATCTCCCACTTGATCGATCCTGTCTCGTTTCATGATCCTTTGGTCTAATGTGTGAGGTAGATAATCTAAGACAGTAGCTATTAATTCATATCGCGGCTAACAAGCCTAAATGATACCATTTATGGTTTTTGATATCCACATGCTGCGAGACCGCTCTCCAGGGCAGCAATTGCTTTGTCGATATCGCCCCGCGCGGGATCGGTCTGCCATATATATTAGTTTCCTAGGTTCGAGTTTCTTGCTGTTTTTAGAAGNTGATTTGACTTACCNACACTAACACCCATGTGTCCGAACCGGACATACTTGGCCGCGATCTCCTTGTGAATACCGCCAGCGAAGATAACGCCACTGTTCGCGAGCTTAGGGAGTATGTCTGTGGCCTTGACGCTCTCAGGGAGATACATCGCGGTCATACCATGGGCTTGGTCCTCAGGATTGCCAGCAACTTGCTTAAGCCCAAGGTCCGTAACGGCCTTCTTGATCTTATCGGACACCTCTTTGTGCTTTGCGAACCTCTCGGAAAGGGGTTTCGTGAGAATTTGCGACAGAGCGGTGTGTAGAGCATGTACAAGCTGGGGCGACGGTGTGGCGAAGTACGATGGTTTCTTGGCCTCGTAGTTTTGCATAACTGGTTTGAGATTAGCATATCGGTGGAAGCTCATAGCCTAGGATGATTCATCATACTTGGCCTCCAGTTCTTCATCGATGCGAAATACGAAGATGGCGGGCTCTTTCGTGCCTCGACAGCCTCCATGGCCTTGCCACTGAACATGGATATCGACAGACCAGCTGGGCACCCAATGGCTTTCTGGCTTGCTGTGACAACGCCATCCAACTTCCAGGCATCGAACTCAATATCTTCACTTGCAACACTACAAACACCGTCTACTATGAGTAAAGTGTCTGGCGAAACACTCTTAACGGTCTCAGAAAGGTTCTTCAGTTCGCTCAATACGCCGGTAGAGGTATCCACATGTGTGACGGTTACAAGCTTGTACTTCTTGCTCTTTAGGGCTTGCTCGATCTCGGGTAGTTGCGGCCGGCTGCCAACGGGAGCCGATAATATGTCGACATTGGCTCCATACGTCTTGAGGCAATCGCCAAAATTGTCACCAAAGTAGCCAGTACTAAGAACGAGGACGTTCTCGCCAGGCTCAACTAGATTAGCTGCGACTAAATCCCAACCCAGCGTTCCGGACCCGGAGATGACGAATGGTTGCGATGAAGGCGAGGTGGTCTGGAAGAGCTTACGAAGCATCGAAAGGGTTTCCCCAAAAGTCGCGACAAATCCTGGCCCAACATGCGACTCACTAATCCCACAAGTCAATCTAGATTACCTCGGCTATACGACCAGCGGCCGGACGGATAGGACTGAGGACGGACCTGTAGTGGCTCATGGACTGCAGCACCGCATCGTCGAATT
>JAPUUL010000394.1:0-19423 GCA_029590625.1 Lasiodiplodia mahajangana
GCATCCTTGTCAGTACGGCCAGGTCGGTAGGGGATTGTAGGACCCTGCATCTCCTGGATGGCGCAAATACCGGCCAGAATCCAGAGATCCGAGTAAGAGATCCAAGGGAACTTGGCTGCGAGATGACGATGTTAGCAGTTGCTACGACGATAGAGAATATTTTCAGGTGAAAGCTTACCCTTTACAGGCTCCAGGAAATCACGAGCATGCTTAAGACCAGCATTGGCGCCGTGAGCGCCCTCGGGCGAAAATCGCATGGTAGCACCATCACTGCCACCGGTGCCGGTGACCTTATCATAGGTTCCGCTAGCGTGCCAGGCAAGGCGGACTAGGACGGGGCCATAGCTGCCATCATCGTAGTCGTCCTTCTCCTCGAGGCGGCCGGCAATCTCGTTGTAGACCTTCTGGTAGTCTTCTTTGGTGGGCTTGAAGACCTTGGTAGAGGCTGAGCCACCCTGGGCGAACAGATAGTAGCCAGCGCCGGCGGCAACAGCGGCACCGGCAACGTATATCAGAGGAGAAGCACTAGACTTCTTAGGCTGCTCAGATGAATAGAAGCGGCGACCACCCTGACGGAAAGCTTGACGGGTTGATGTGGCGAAGGTGTTGCGAGCAGAGGTGCGCAGAGCCGCACGGGCGAACTGACGGGAAGCAGTGGCAGCAGACATCTGAAAAATGAATTGCGTGTCAGCAGTGATGGATGGACCGCAAGGGAGTGGGTGGATTGGTGGGGGCTGCTATCTGTCTTCTTTCTTACCTTGATCTGAGGTAAAGACGAAGTGTACAGATGTCGTAGTCGACAAGCAACAACAAACGGGCAAAGGAACAATCTATAGGAAGGGCAGGCGGACGAAGGGGAGACTGAGTGATTGAGTGAGTGAGTGAGTGAGTGAGTGAGCGGAAAGAAAGATTAGGAATGGGTAAGAAAGATTAATGATGCCGGCGACTTCGACTTGCTCCCTCGAACGATGAACCGACAAACGGCAGCTTTATCAATCCCGCAACACTGATTGGTTGGTGGCGACTTTCGCGGGCTTTTCTCAGAGATTTGAGTGGACCCTTCAGATGCCGTGCGAGCGGACGGAGCGGGCGCTTTTTGGGGNTCTCACAGGCAGCGCAACTAGGTGCTTACGATAGACAACTGGATAACTGACTAAAACCTTCACTAGCACGCTCTGCACGCTGTCTAGAAGTGGCTCTGGAGTGGTTCCGGAGAACTCAATTCTAGCGGGTTCTTGCGCTACCTCTGGACGGGTGGAGACATATACAGGTACACGACAGCCTTCTAATCTTCACTAGCTTAAGGTACCCGGATCATCTCTCGAAAGTACGTACATACCGCACTCAGGTGTCGGATATCGCAGGTAAGGGCTGTGGATATTAGTGTAGAAGATGCTGTATGTAGGTATTTCGGAAATGTAACAAACGCTTTTCTAGGCTCATCACACCTACCACCTATCTATTAGATAACTATTAATAAAATTCCTAATACATGGCCCGGCTCCTATGATGCTTTCTGGCCTGATGAAGATGATCACGTCAGTTCTCCAAGAGGACATCGGACCCTCGCGGACGCCTTCCGCATGCTAATCCCGATGATGGAAGTCAGGCCATCCCCGACATCATACAGATGGTATCAGAGATCCATGGGTGTGGAGAGGCTCAAAGTACCCTTTTGGCGCCCTTTGGGTCTCCGCCACGAACGAGATGTGGCGTTAGCTTGCGGCAGCGCGTCCGCACGTGCAGACGTGATCGCAATACCGCGCCTTCTTATATAATTAAAATTAAAATCGATTGAAGTTGGAAATTTCCTCGAAGCCGAAGGAACGCATGCGGATCATTCGGGCTAATGACCGGAGGGAAGAATTATTTGTAGTAGGCATGGTGCATTCACGTAGGTACTTAGGGATAGAATTTTAACCTAGTTGGTTGAGTTACGAGAGTTCTTCTCACGGCAATAACACCTATACTAAAAGCTAATACAACCAACTACTAACACATTCTTAAGCTTATACTCAGTTATTAGGCCCCCTACAGAAATGCCCGATTGTAGGGAACTAGCCGCTTCACACGTGACCCTGAGGAAACCCGTGCAGTACTAAATTTTCTTCATTTCACCTCCTTTCGGGATGTACTTAGACTTTTCACTATACGTCAACAAAAGGCTTGAAATGGCTGTTATTTATTGATGCGGACTAAGCTGTTCCTCGTATACATGATGTGTTTTGTGTGTTTTTACACACCTTCCTCTAATTAAACAGGAGGTTGAACCAAACTACTAATACCAGGACCTCTTGGCTTTATAGCACTCGAGCTCACTATCTCACATCCCTCCAAGACTACCTAGAGTCACAAAGCCCATCTAAGCATTGTACATTGTACACCATATTCTCTTCCATTACCAACATGTCGCGGTACTGGGGAAAGCGGGTGCCCACTTACTATCCTGCTTACCTTTACGGAAACCAGGGTGGCGCGGTTTGGTCATGTCGGCCGGGAACTATTCAAAAGGCGCATTACCCTGGGCGCTAGCGTCTAGTTCGACATAGTATTCGTAGTAGTTTGGATATCTACTTTCGGCTTTGGCTCGAGTAACCTCGTCCATGGCGGGCCTGGATGCGCCATTCTCCTTAAGAGCATGCTTGTCGAGAACTGACAACGAGGTAGGACTAAGAGTCATGTTAGTGAATCTAGTTGCATCAAAAAGCTAAGAGATACTTACCCATATATCTCACGGTCGAGTTTAAGAAACGTTTTCATCGCGTCCCTGCCACCTCTCTCCTGTAGATAATTCAGGTATGTCAAGAAAAGATCTTTCTTTGCTGCGGATGAGATACGACTCTTGGCCAGTAGCTCATTGAAGATTTGTTCAAGGCGCTCTCCGTGCTGATTCTCAAGCTCCAAGTTGGTGGGCTGTTCCAACTCGAACTGAATCCATTTCTCCCAGAAATGACGACTATCTCCATACCATTGCACATTTTTAACAAATACTGTTCGTGCCTCGGCTGTGGAACCTTTAACCTTCCAGAGAAGGGCGGCCCATTGCGTAACGAGAACGGCTTTCGTGAATATATTGACATGCTGAGCGTCGATTTGCGCCTTGTAGACTTGGATGGCAGCGTCCAGACCGTTCTGCCGTCGCTCGAGGTTTGCCCAAGACACAATTGCTTCGACACAATCAGGAAGCTGCATAAGAATTGATTCGTGAATATCCCGAGCAACTCCAATACGGCCAGAGGTCTCCTCAAGGTATGCCCATTGCAATCTTACACCTGGCCTACTGACGGGCACGAACAGTGTGGCTGCTCTCATATAGATATGACGTGTCTCCTCTTCTTTATCGGGTTGCGCTGACATCCACCTAGCATATCGGATCCAGAATTCGTCGTAGAGAGCGCAGGTAACTAGGCAACGCTCATAGAGGAAGACGATTCTGGCGAAGTCGCCTTGAGATTCTTCAAAATCGAGATACTTCCGCCAATTGGCAATTTGAGAGTTCTCCAGCTCCGTGACATGGAAATACGGTCTCTTCACTTCTGACTCGTATGTCCATCGTTTGGTCGTCTCATCTTGGGTGCGCTGAAAGCCTTCATAGTACATGGCATCAATTTTGGCTCTGATGTCGCGTTCTACTTCAAGTTCTGGTCGCCCCAGACCTCCGTATGTAGCAGTTTCGGCTTCGACCTCGGCTCGAAAGCGTGCAAGCGTGTCATTAGGCACCAATTCCTGGATAGGGCGACTATGTGCCATTTGGCGGAACCTCTCATAGTAACGAGCATACTGGTGCATGGGGATATGAATAACACGCTGTAGGATCGAGAAGATTTTGTCTTGGGCCTCTTGTCGCTCTTCGTACTCGATGTATTTATCCCAGAAAGGGTGAGCTAGGAAGTCGAGCCCTACGCAAGTAGCAGCCCGCTCAAATAGTCTAGCGCAGAGAATCAGTATTTATTACCCTAAAGGGGGTAGGGAGCGAGGGGCGGGTAGGAGCGTAAATACAGGCAGGCAAAGGAAATCTTGTGATGCGTTATTCCAAATCCAAATCAATCCGAATCGAGCGTAAGACTAGATGAGCGACTTGCAGGCTGGGAACGACGCCGTCATGTTGCATAATACCATTGTCTGGTAGATTGTGTGAGAAAGTATCCAACATGACAAGGATGTTGTTGGCATCTCTCACCGTCGAGAACCGAGTAGGCAGTCTTAGACGACTTGTTATAACAGTGCTGTGGGGGCCGGCATGGATTCTTTGCTCTGTCGGTGGTACGGTTAAGGGGTAGGAAACTTCCTATTGCACTTACTCTCTGACCAGATGGGGGGTGTGAGTAGTCTCCATCTTAAAGGAGCAGTACGAGGCCCAGAGGTCTACACAGTTCTTAATACTGGCGCATCCACGTTCGTAGATCTGGACTGAGTTAGTAATGTAGACAATCAGCAGGGGTCAGTTCTCCCACCATTTCCGCCGATTCGGGGCCAGAGATGTTGAACTCTAGGTCGGCGTATTTTTTCCAGTAACCAAAGAGTAAGGGAAACTTGAGAAGGAACCGGTCGTAGGCATCGCGTAGGGTAGCAAGAGCCTGGGGACTGGAATTCCGATTTAGGCCTCCCTCTTGAGCTTCGCAAGCACGGATGAGCTTTTCCCAGGCTTCGAAGCTATCGGTATCCGCTTCCTATATATACGGTCAACCACAATTCAACTCAGGCTAGGCTTGGCCATGGGTATCGGATAGGGAGCATAATTCCATACAACTTCTTGGTTAAGCTTCTTGATTTCTGCATTTTCCTCATCCGAGGCGCCGAATTGATTAAAGTCGGCCATTATCTAATAGGGTATCAAGGACGATCGGGGATATCGAAGAGCAAACACGTCCTTAGGGATGGATGTAAGGCTGCACGTAGTCGAGGTCCGCACGGGTTCAAGAGCAACTGGATCTGCGTTTTTTCGGCTGGTAACCGAGTCGATCGACTACGCGATAGCGATATGATGATGAACTTTGCGAGAAGCAGAAGACGCGACGGGGGGGGTCAGATTCGTTGAGGGTGAGAACTGGAGGTAGCGCGTTGACGAATTTGAGATAAGGCTGTATGAGAGAGATGCGACGGAGAAAGTTGGTATAGCCTAGAAATTAAGCAGATTCTATTCTGCCCTAGCTGATCAATGATAGGATTCAATATCGCTAGAGTGAATGATAGTCGTTGTAACTACTTACGTAGCTAGAAGGGTAGAAATGATGGTGTGAAGGTGATAGGACGTGGAGCGAGCAAGGCTGGATGAAGGCTGGAGGCTGGAGGGGAGTGGAAGATGATGTGCAGAAATTCTGAAGCTGGCTAAGCTGGCTGGGCTGGGCGCGACTGCCAAGGGACGATGGCAGTGCTTCCGGATGCTGTTAGCGCGGAAGAGCATTGCATCGCCGGCACTGCATTACAGCATAGGTGCATAGGTACATTAGGTACCTACCTGTACTTACTTACCTACATACGCTAGGTGGAACACGTGGCTCGTGCGTCGAGGGCCTATACCCGACCAATCAACATCTCTACCACGTCCCCACCTCTCTTCTAGTTCTATTGAGGCTATGATGAATTTTTTTTTAATCGGCTTCCTCTCTTCTTCCTCCTTTTATTCTGCGTTCGGATGCTTTGTGATTTGTTCCCTATGCAGATACAAATGTTGACGCCTCCAACATAGACTCCGTCCCATCGGGAGGTAGCATGGGAGCATCATGCGCTACCCACCTGTAGACGTGAGCTCCAGTCTGCCGTCTGCCGTCTGCCGTTTATCCTCTACCTCATACACCTTCACAGGGCCATGGCAAACCAGATATGTTGAATCGGCCTACTAGTGTACGGACCTAAATACATTATCGTCCTAAGGTAGGCAACGTATTGTCCGCCGGTAGTATTCTCATAATCTCTCGAAGGGAGTAGGCAGACAAACAAGTGATGTGGCTCGATCCCCTGGCCGGTGATGATACCCCAAAAATTATTCAATGATAGGAAGAGGGATATCCAAATACTTTGGAAATGATCTCAAATATCTAATCTGAGGCCTTGTTGAATCTTTGATCACACTTTACACCTTTACACGCACGCACAAGTCCCCTTTCTTTTTCATCAAGGCGTATTATTTGTATATCGGTAGTCTTCGTGGTGCCATAGACTATTGGTAAGGTAGGCCTGCGTTAGAGACAAAAATATTCGAGCAGTTGGCATTAGTACCATATATTAATCGTGGATTACATTAAGTTTCTATAAGAAGCACATTGCAAGTGCCGGAAGGGAAGGATCGTCTGGTTCTACCCAACCTCAACTTTGCTTATGCTAGTTCCAAAAGCGTCGAACAATACCTCAACTCCTGTCATAAACCTATAACGATTGCTATTGCTTGACGGGCAGTGCGCAATGCTATCGATGCGTTGCGGCGTCTAAAATAGAGCAACCATGGCTCGTATATATCGTAACGTCGTTCCGTGTACCTGGATAAAAATCACAGGCCTCTACCGTCTTGAAGGATGTGTCGTGGGTCGACTTATTAATACAGCATTTAAAGCTGTCTGGCGTATAAACTTCCTCCTCATGCATCCTCTCGTAATGTGGATAGATGTTCCGCGTTGATAATTTCCAACTCGGACTCTTCAGGTCGTGGGAAGGTGTCAGTTTCTATCAAGCATCCACCGCGCTCGACTCAATCGCGTAGTGGATTTATCGACATCGAACCTCGGCCCCGCGTAATCGTTGTCATTACCAACGATGCTTCTTTTTCTTCTGTTGTTCTTGTTGGCTGTGCTGCTTGCCTGCGTTGTAGCGTAGGCTACGGTACATCTCGGTGCAAGTTCGTCTCTTAAACCCCTCATTGGATGGCTTAGATGTCGTGGCTATCGGTAGGTCCGTCGCGCTGATATCTGGCTTTGAGTCCAATTGTACCGACTCGACGCTGTGCGACAGGTCGGGCTTCTTGGCGCTGTGGAATAACTGCGACATCTTCTTCAACGCCAGTTTCCCCTTCCCCTTGCTCTCCTCGCCTAGGTTTTTNAACCTTGCGAATTAACGACCCCGCCGACGACGGCGTCCTTACCCGCACCAAGCCTTTCCCACCCCTAGTGAGCCATTTGTACTCGACACCATCAGTGGGCGATGCGCATACGGGGCAATCGCTGTATGTCTTTCTATCCGCCTTCTCGTCTGATGAAAAGGCGTTGGTGGCTGCTACCGTCGGAGCTGTCTTACTAGAATTGCTCCTCCTTTTCTCCTTCTTTCTCTGTTGAGTAGTCGGCGCGGAACACGCACAACGGATGCGAGAAGCGGCTACCTCATGTCGCCATATTTCGATACGTTCGACACGCTCCAATCTGCTGTTGTATGGCTTGGGCTTCGAGGTATCCGGGTGTTCTACCATTTCGTCCTCGTGAGGCCTCGGTTGTAGCGTTGCATGAGGCGTAGCAGATGTAACGGGATGGATGTGGTTGTTGCACGTGCCGGTCTCACCTACAGTAAGCCTAGGTACTCTTCGTCCGATCGTCCGCCCAAACTCCAAAATCCTCTCCTTCGCACTAACACGGCGCGTGCTTCCATGCGTATGGGATTCACTCAGTCGAAGCAGTAATACACCAAGATAAATCTAGCCTGCAATTAATCCAGCGACGAAAGCGCTGGCACTTGAGTGGGCAGTAATGAGCTATACAATGAACTGCGTAAGAGTACCTAGCCGGAAAACAACAGAAACAACAACAATAGGGCTTAAATGGATTCGAATAAGGAGATCACAGAGTTACTTGAAGCTTGCAATTTCAGACCCTGTTCAGACTAAGCGAGATCGATGTTGCTAATCTCAAATTGAGGTGACGTCAAGGAAATCACAACGGTCTTAGCTCGGGCAGGGCGGCGACAGAGAACCATGGTAGCTCCTACTCTCAAATCTGGTACTATCCGCCTATTTGTTGGATTACTAAATCTATGAAATGTGGATAGTAATATATGTACATATTCGATATCCAACAATTCCAACAGTGGGAAGATAGGGCCGTGCTGTTCCAAACATCGAGCCATGAAAACCTGTCGTAATTCGTCTAGAAAGATTCAATCAAGCAGCGTAAAGCAAAAACATGCTTTCTCTAGTCAAGGCCGTGGCATCGTAAAGCCTATATAGGTTACTAACTAGTTTCAATAGCATAGGGACATTGAGGTTCGCATAATCACGTTAGGCAATCACCAGACAAATCGAACCATGATCTCAAAAATCGGGCTGCATCGTCGTGTCTGAGCCTAAGCTCAATATATATATATTTATGTCTCTGTGTGTCTATGCCTACTTTTCACTTGCTGTCCTGACGAACCTGTCGTAAAATGAACACGTACCCTCGTTCCCTATGTCCAATATGCTAATTGACGCCAGACACGGCCAAAATCAAACCCCCTTTTATCCAACTACATCGTGGGCTACCAAGCGTGTCTAGCTCGGCTTCAATGTTTCCCAGCCGTTCATCTCGCCGCCAGTATCGGTCCCAAGGAGGTCTATGGATGGTTCTTTTGCGGTAAGTGGAACTGGTTTCCTTGGATGCTTTATTAACGGTGGCTGCTGGTGCTGTTGTGGTCTTATAGGAAGAGCTGGTTTTCGTTCATCAGTTCCTAAGCCGGGCAAACTCACGCCACTCAGAGGAATAGACAAATTTGGATAGCTAGAAGTTTTGGTTGGCCCGGATATCCCTAAGATAGATTGAGAAGTATTTGTCTTCTGCATCCCTCCAGTCAGAGCTCCCGACCTGCTAGCTTCAAGTCGTGACGTCAAATCAGAAATATTGCTGGTCTTTCTACGGGGTAGCTGTGGCTTTTGTGTCTGGTCATCTGGTAACTCGAACTTGCTAGGCTCAGACGACGGGCTCACAGGCAATGTCGAGGTTAGATGAGCAGGCTTTCGAGCAATAGGAGGGGGAGCCTTGGAAGATGTGCTGGATACTTGCGAGGACGATGATACTGCTCTAGGGTGCACTTGGGGGACGCCGGTTTTTGAAGTTTGTGGAATGGGTAAAGGAGTCGGAGCAGAGGATATACTTGATACATGGGTTGTAGATGTATTATTAGTCTGTCTCCGAGGAGGTGGTGGAGGTGGAGCATCTCCCCTTTGCCCTGTCGCACCAATTGTGTCGTCAATCAGATTATTTCTACCGATTCTAGCGGGTAAAATTGGAGACTCAAATGCGGGAGGGAGTTTCCTAGGTACGGAACTAGAAGCAGACGTGGATAGCAGGGTAGAGTGATTGATGTGTTCGTATGGAGAACTCGAAATACTAGACGAGAACGATGACAATCTCGAGTTGGCCCTAGGCACAGCAACCCAATCGGGCTCTTCAGTAGCGCTGAACGGGTTCGCCGGTCGACTAGGATTCAAAATTACTGAGGAATATTCACTACCGCCGTTCATCGATGTTGGAGGTGCAACTGCAGACTTGGCCATTCTCCCATTTTCGAGCCACCATCTCTGTCGATCTGAGCTTGCCGGAGGAAGCCCCGGTTCGATCGGATCATATCCAATAAGATCCTCATCGTCTTCTGAATCCTCGGTATCTAAAGTTGCTGCCGTATGCCCGACTTCGGCTTTGCGGCGCTCGTATAATTGACGGCTTATGTGTTGGCGAAGAGGTTCGTCCACGATATTTACGGTACAGTGGAAAGTTGCAAACACAGGACGGTGATCGGAGAAACGAAGAGGCGCAGAGTTATATGACAATTGCCTAATGTTGGTGCCTTTGCGTAGAATACGGTCCGTCCAAGCAGGGATACGTGCTTTTTCACTAGGGGAATATGAGTATAATCTATAATTGATTGTAAAGGGGACTCACGAGGTGTCATATCGGTCTATGCCAATATCAAACTTATACGTAGGCATGAACGTAATCTCGGCTTCAGAATAGTATTGAAAAGAAAGACCAGCGACCATTTGCAAGTTCAGCTGTAGAGAGTCAGTCTAGTTAGCTTTGTGATGCGGTTATATTGATATACCTGATCATTCTCGTAGAGCTTCTCTAAATCCCGTTGCCCAACAAGCTCCATAGCTCTCTCGTGAGATAAACCGATACGGTAGTTAAAATCGCCCATCCATATAACGGTATCTTAAAAGAAGGTTAGTAAAAATTGACTCGAGCAGAGAATAACTTACCGTGATCGTCAATGCCTCTGTTCCTCTGAAATCTTAATCCGTGGTGTATAGTAGCATAATCTCTATTCCTTTCGTCGTAATTGGCAAAGCCAGCGGCCAGATGGGCCGTTACGAAGCATAGTTGAGTATTTGCGTACTCCATCCTGATAGCCACTGCACCCTTGTTCCCAGCAATCCCAGACAAGCCGGTTTTCTTGACACTACCCTCGACATTTTTGATTTTAGAAAGCACTGAGGCCTTTACGAAGATGCACAAGGCGGCTCCTACTAATTGTCCACTCCGAAGTAGAACGTAGCGGTCTCCCCCCGTCTCCTTAGCACGAGCATTCAACGTTCGCTTAATAGCCTTTTCCCACTGCTGCTTCCTCGTAGGATCACTGTTCATGATCTGCTGGGCGCTTAATTCCACAATCTCCTGGAATCCTACGGCGAATATTTCTGGTTGGGCCGTGCCAAGCTCCCGTGGCCAAAGCCAAGGCGATAAATCATCGTCAATTCCATTGGTGCGCCCGTTCAGATTAAAAGTACCAACCCAACTATTAGACGTTAGCTGTTAATCTCATAATGAACCACTCAATCAGACCGAACTTACAGAGTAATAGACTCGGTCGAGGAGAATTCGGAACTGCGCTTGGCGAGTTCCATAGAAACGAAGTCACTGATAGGGTCGAAGAGATGGACAGGCGCTTGGCCCACCAGCCTCCCCAGTAACATGTCAATTGTGTTTTGTCTAGCCTTATCGGTGAAGTTGTTGATATAAAGTCTGGTAGCACTTTTGCGAGCATCAGCAAAAGCACCGGCTAACGACATCTTTCCATGTCTTGTAAAGGACGATTTCAAAGCACCAGTTCCAGCATATATCCTCGAAAGAGCGTCGCCGTTGTCGGCCCATAGCGTAGAGTGCCTCATCCAGAAGTCGGAAGCGGCATATTCAGCCCGATGACTAAGGAATGCTTCCACGGCCATTTGCGATATAAGAGTTTGGATTAGATTTGTCCTGTCTAAGCAGTCTAAACAATTCGTGCGAAAGACACCTTCCTGCTGTAGGACAACCACCATGCGTACGTTATTCTTCGATTCGTTCGCAAAATCTACCATGTCGTCTGTTTGCTCTGCTAGATAATATGCGAATCCATCGGCGGAATTCTCAATATACCGACGGATCTCTTTCGCCGCCTCGTATCCGGCAGCTTTGGTCTCTGCGTGAAAATCATAATCCGTCTCCCTTAACAACGCGTGGTCGGAGGAATTGGACTGGTTAGGGCGACTAAGAGGGCAATGGTCTATGCCATAATGGAACAACTGCGTGAGCTCAGCCTCGCCGGGTTTCGCTGCGCTTAGCAGATTAACAACGTGGACGGCACCGTAAGATTGTTCAAGATGCTCAAAGTGCTTGTTGAACGCTGGTTGCGTTCCATCTGCAGACCGTGTTATGGCGATCTTTTGTTGTCCGGGGATAAGCCCGGCGCTCTGTTCCCAGAAGACTGGCACCGAACCGCGAACCTGGGCGTAGGAGAAAAGGACACCAGACGAGCTCCAATATATAGTTTCAGTCTCAACAAAATTGGCAACGTGGCCATCGTCATCAATCCCACGACTATTGAAGCGAGTGCCTGCTCTCTTGCACGACAGACGCGAGATTACGGTGAGGTATGAAGGAAGACCGGAGTTGGCGTCACGTAGTGGTGCGGCAACTTGGGGGATCGTCATGGTTAAACAAAACCCCCGTATAGCAGAAGTCAAAATCCTCGACGCATCTAGGGCCTCACGTTCGTGTGCTACAAGCCGGGATCGGAATTGGACGAGCGGATTGATCATGAAGGAGTTCCACAGAAAAGCATCGTCGAAGTTGTCAATATCAAAGGTGTCTGAGTCTACGGGTCTGAGAAGGTGTTAGCTGTGATCCAGAATCGCCGCAGTAACATATGGGAGTTCGACATGCCCCAAACGCTGGGAACTCGGGGAACGCAGACCGACCTGTCTTGTAATCTATTAGTGAGGTCGAAATCCGTGCTATAATAAAAGCTTCCGTTACTGAGCAGCTTTTGTAGCTCTTGGTATGGGTACTCTATTTCGCCTTCTCGGCGGCTAAGATTCTGACCATAGGCTAACTCGGAGGGATCGTTTTCGTATGGGTTGACAGAAATAACATAATCGTATTCAGCCGAGTTCAGACAGAAGAATTCAACAGATACGATTTTCTCAACGGTTTCGCCGGGCCGCAAGGTCGCCACCCGCGATGCCTGCGTGATTACGCACAAGAACACATCGCGATCGATCGACACAAGCCCCAAAGTTCCGTATATGGGACGAGGGATAAGTGGCCGAAAGTCGCTCAACAAGCTCCGTGATGCGGGCGAGAATTCGACCATGGCTTCTACCGCACACTAGAGCTCAGGAGCTGAAATATCCGCCGGAGAACTAACACGGAGCCCAATTACATTGTTAGACTCAATTTAATCCTCCGTCTCTGCACTCAGAACCCTCTCTTCGGCATCTGGATCATGGATAGAAGGGGGTGGCCGTTCATTGGGAACAGGATCCTTCCAATTGGCCATGAGGTACTGAGGCAAGAAGGTATCGAAGGAGACGCGAATGTCGTGTACTTCCTTAATGAAACGAAGGCCTACGTTGAGTTCGCACACTGTCATATGGATCTTCATCCCTACCTCGAACTTTGTTAACAACTCGTCCTCAAGCACAAATTCCTCTTCATCGGCATCGCTCAAGTCAACTTCTTCCGGGCGAGGTACATTACCCCACCCGTGTTCCATGATGGCCGGGACAACGCGGATGAAACCAGCGGGTTTGAGTTTTCCATTCAGACTCCTCTTTTTAAGTTGCTCATCTACCGCCATCTTATCTTTATGGCGAGGGCGCTCGATTTCAAGAATTTGATATGTCTCTTCTGTCGTGGAGATGACCTTTATTGTGGTTGGGTCTTGAGCCTTCATGATTCGCTGTTTCGATTTCCTCGCCTCGTTGCTCAATGACCACAAAAAAGTAGTAAGGCGAAATTGGACGAGAGCTTCGTAGTTTTCTTGATCGTCAAGACTCTCCACCCGACCTTCGCAGAATAGAGAGCGAGCCGCGCAGTTAAAAGTACCAGGAAGCTCTAATATAAGTTCGTGCGTTTGGCGGAGCTCAGTCGGGGCGATATCGCAGACATTTCGGGCTGCTACAACATTGCTAGTGTATTCAGGGCAGACATCATGCATAAGAACGTAGTTTAAGAAGTTCTTGATGAGATCTGCAGCTATTTGAATAGCTTTTGCATCATACATATATAAATCGGTAATGGTTCGGGAACTGCTCAGTGGGTTAACCCGCTAGCCTATAACGGGAGAGAAGATGGATACTATCAACTTACAGAAAGCCCTTGGCAACTGCTTCGAAATCGACTTCCCAATCATCAGAATTACTAGGATTGTAGAAACGGTTGTCATTACCCATGATAAAGTCGACAGCCGTCATAGTGCGAATCTGCTCGGAATCTGCCTCAGCCATAACATCTCTGTCGCCAGCCATGCCAGTGAACTGGCGCTGCGAGCTATCGATGCCACCCAAGAAGAGGTATTTGTTGAACATAGCCGCGCGCTGCGAATCTAAACGCCGACGGAATCGAAATCGTTGTATGCATTCCTCGATGCGACTACAACAACAAGTTAGATAAGTTATCGCGATTCAGTTTAAGAAACTCACTCGGCAAATGGTCGTGCACTGTGAATTAATTAGCTAAAGCCCACCTACCAGAAAGCGTGATCGCACTTACGGATCATAGAGCTTTTTCTTCTCCGCAGCTTCCGCAGGCGTCATGGGAGCATCAGCATAGTACTCTGCGAATAGGCGTCAGGCACAACCCTATGAATGCATGCTACGAACAAGCTTACCTTCGAAGCCACTGATGCCCCTTCGGCTCTTTGGAATTCTCTTCGTCTTCTTTTTCTTCTTCACTCCGGCTTGGGAATTTGGGTCTTCTGCCGCGCTTGCAGCAGTACCGTCAATCGTGAGGCCTTCGATGGCTGGCACATCCTCACTGGCTAGCTCTCTAGCCGGCTCTCTGGCTTCGCTTCCATATTGGGAGGTCAGGACAGCCCTATTGGCGGCACACTCGACCCCGCTAGTCATATGCATGTCAGTGTTGTCGTTCTGCTGCTGAGATCTTCGGGGCTGTGCGATCTGCATTTCTGTCGCCATTGGCCCCTCGCTGAGCTTGTTAGGCGAGTCTGCAGGTGGTTCCGCCATCTCACGGGTGGTCTGGCCTGTTGCCACCTCAGAATCGGATGGTACCTGGATGGTTGCCATGTGTAACCAAACCAGGGCGAATAACAGGAACACTGGCTGTAACGTGCTGTTGCGCGTGATGTAGGAGAGGATGGGTTACTATATCTATCTACCACTCAGACGAGGCAAGATGGTGGTGGGCGATTGGGTATACGAGTACCAAGAAGTGGCAGGGAGATGAGATCAGGTTAGGTACTTGAGGTATTGGTTGGTTGAGGCTGAGGTAATGTGCAAATGCCACGAGAGGGGAAAAGAAGAAGAAGAAGAGGTGCAAGTCCGCGGGTGTTAGTTGCAGATAGGCAAGAATGGGCGCACTCCACTGCCCAGAAGTGCTTAACTCTCTTCTTAAGGGTCTTATTGGATTGACTTGAAGGGAAAGTGCCATCTTAAGGTACGTTAGTCGAGGCTTAGAGCTAGGTTAGGTAGGTTTGGGCTGGAGAGGTACAGGCAGGTAGGTCTAAGAGGTAGGTAGATTCAGGAGTTTGCCCGTACATAGTGGGAAGGAAGGAGACATTGGAAACAGGTTGCAAACGAAGACATCCGCGCCGTATACCGTATACCCAACCTTGGGTAAGTACATGTATCCAATGAGGTAGACAGTCGATGCGCCTGTTCTGCACCTGCCTCCCTACTCTCCATCTACGCGTAGGGCTGAGGATGTATGGACTTACATTATGTCAGCTTGTCCCTACACATACCCATTTCCAATGTTAGGCGTAGGTGTTTGGATGTAAGTCGGGTTAGGTCGTAAACAGTTGCATTCTTGAGTGTGAAATAAGGCGGCGTTGCCGGCAGTGCTTCACAACAATACCCAAACCCCGAGCGTAAGAAAGCTGATCTCGCTTCTAATGGTAAATTGGGAAATTAAATTGGCATTCTGTTTTGCCTTTTGAAAGACTCTAGTTCATATGGATTGGGAGTTACTTCACTGTGTTTTAATACTTACCTCTCATAAACCATTGACTATTACCTATATCTACGGGTGCATACAAGTACTTGACTATGCAACACACGCACCTACCCATGCTAAGAGTACGTAGATGTATACGCGGTTTATATGCAGATATGGTTGTTTAGTACCACATGTTGTTGTTATTGTTGCTTCGGTACCGGTTCTCTAGAAAACGATTAGGCGAGACGATTTGCGGTGTAGCGAAGTGTAAATGGAAACACGGATCTCCCCGTGCGAAGACATGAAGAGCTATCAGCTATCATATATACCGATTCTAAGGACCAAACATGTTTTTCTGTGATGATCCAGTATGTTTGTTAAGTAAGACGATTCCCAAATTTAAATCTTAGCAAGCAAGGGCGGAAGAGGTGAGATCCATCAGTTCCGAAAAGAGTTGCGGTGAATCCACGCTATCATAAATGCCAATGCTATGGGCAGTACACGATGATACCGTCTCCATCATGAAGGCTGTGAGGCCAGTCAGCCTCCATCCTTGCGGCCCTTACGTATTCGCGCTCGCACACGTATGCGCCAGAAGATCGGAGAGTCATAGTACCATAAGGGAATCCTATCATGGTGGTTGTGTTTCGTAGTTCTCTGTGTATGGATGTTTGAGGGGTGCTGAAAGGCGCTAGAAAGTGAAAGGGAGCATAGTCATAATTGTTAAATCAAAGTTGGAGAAAAATACAAACAAGCGCAGGAGATGTAAATCTTAGGTGGCGCATTACTTCATCGTACTAATAGTGGCCTCTTCTGTATGGAATCAGCCCGGGCTCGGCGGACCCTTCTCCTCATCTCCCTTCTCTTAGGGCATAAGGCAGAACGATGGGCGTCATACATCCAAGTACTAAATAATAAGAGGAAGGGCCTAAGCATCTAGAGGTACACCTATGTAGATTTGTGGCTGAGTTACGTTACGTCCCGACATTTCGCCACATCCTCAAAGTAAGGCCTAGCAGGCCTAGCTGAACTCGCATCTCCCCATTGGCTAGCAATCGTTACAGACCCCAGCCCCACGTACTTACAGAGTACGCACTCTTCCCGCAAGAATTAGGGGCACAGCCGAGTATATGGCTCGTATAGCCCTATGTCACTGCCGCGCTGCGGTTTGGGGCTTGCAGGTGGCAGATGGATGCTAAACCACTTCCGTAGTTAAGGCAATGCCCCTGATGTCGACTATCTCTGGTACGCTACCTGGTAGCTGTACCTACGGAGGTACTCCCAGTTAGCTCCCTCGTTGGGTGGATTCAGCTGGCGCTGCAGGGTCACTCCTCCCCATTTCCATGGCATGGCACCGAGACAAATGGGATTTTCATACCTACAAATGCGAAGTATTAATGCCGTGTCAACCGCCTGCCCTCCTGCCACCACCTCACACCTCATATCTCATGATTCACAAGACCGTAGACCCTCAGCTGTCTCTCTTCAACGTTTTTACGCTTCCCCTTGTTGCCGTGTGACAAGCCCGATCCCCCGGTACTTCCCACTCAGTCATCAGGTCAGGCTCTGTTCTGTCACTCGGAGGTCTGACATATCATACGCATAGCATATGGTCCATAACATAGCCCACCTTCCACATTCGCTCATTCGATGATATTGATTGGCGAAAGCATACCCATCTATTAACACACGTCTCTCTCTCCTACTACCCAACAACAACATTTATATTTCTTTGCGACCATTTTTTTTTTCTGATATGGCATCCTGCTTAAAAAGATCTTTCTCATCACCAAGAGCTATGTCGACTACACCCGAGATACGCGAGCTAAAGCGAGTCAAGACCGCTCCGCCTAAACCCAAACATGTCCCAAAGCACCAGGATTTAGTTAATTATAAGCATGCTGTTGCTGGGCAGTTAGTTGTTTCCCACCCGCATCGCCGCATGCTTCTTACTGACCCTTGATCCACCCTAGTGATGGGACAATGTGCGACGCAGGTGGCGAGCTATTCGTCAAGCCCTGCACCCATGCCGAGGTGGAATTCTATGAATCCGCCAAATTCCACCCCGACTTCGCTGAGCTGATGCCCGTGTTTTGCGGCAGCCTTACACTACTCAACACGACCACGGCAGCCTCAATACATCAGCAACTTCCCAGCTTAATCGACCAAGCCGAGATTCCCAAGGGACTAAAAGATGAGCTGAAGTCTCACTTGGATCCGAGCATAGCCCCGGCCGCCGCCGAGAAGACTACCGCAAAAGAGCCATTGACAGCCGATGCGCCGAGCAAAGAAGAGGTTGGGGCAGATAAAAAAAACAGAGGGTAGAACAGGGCCAATCAAGACAGACCGCGCCATTGCCCTGTTAAACGCCTCTTACGGCTTTAAGAAGCCTAATATTATGGATACCAAGATGGGCCAGCAGCTATGGTCAAAACATGCATCGCAAGAGAAGAGGGAACGTTTCGATAAGATTACAGAGAGCACAACGCACAAGAACTTCGGCTTTCGCATTGCTGGCATGCAAGTGTATAAAGGCTCTCATCCTACATATATAACACCTGATGGAAAGGAGGCGCCCTCTCCGAATGTAACGGGGCCAAACGAGGAGGGCTTCATGATGTATAACAAGTTCTGGGGTCGTGACGAGGTGAACGACTCAAATCTAGTGGAATCATTAAAGCAGTTCGTTTTTAACGAAGCTGCCGGCCTCGACGAGGACCTAAGCAAATTCGTTGCAGGGTTATTTGCCAGCGACCTCCGAAGGGTCGAAGAGGTCCTACAGAATGAAGAGAGTCGCATGTACTCTTCCAGTTTACTATTTGTTTTTGAAGGAGATGGGCCTGCGTTACGAGCGGCTATTGAGGAAGCGAAGGCCAAAGAAGAGGAAATGGAACGTGTCGTGACTGAGCTCGCTACGTCGGGTAACAAGAGAAGCGCACCACGAGCCATCAGCGCTACCCATAGAGTGGATAGTGGTATTGGGATGGACGATGACGATCTCAAGTTTGTTACGGAATCTGTTACGTTTGACCCAGAGGCTGGGGAAGGGATCGAAGACGACGATGAGGACTTTGACGAAATGTCAAGTTTCCCTCATATATATGCCTTGAAGATGATCGATTTCGCACATGCCGAGTGGACTCCTGGCTTAGGGCCAGACGAGGCAGTACTGCTAGGCGTCCGAAGCCTAGCCGAGATTTTCGAGAAACTATCAGACTAAAAGCTGTGCGATTTATCGGTTGGGCGCATTGGGGAATGGCAATCTAAGAAAGATCATACCGCGGCAGGGGCCGACAAAAGTACGAAGTTCGAAGGCATAGAGCGCCATGTGTCCAGGAGAGGCACAGGCGAATAGGCGTTTCATAGCAATCATCTGGACTTTGCAGTATAGATACCCATATTCGTGGCATACTTCAACGCACCACACAGATAGAGGCCATTAGAAGGAGAATCGCTTCGCATGATGAGGTAGCCAGTTAGGTGGCTTCTACGATATTTATGGACAATGACAATATCTTTTTACTTTCTTATTACTTGCAATCTCAGCGGCAAATACCATGCATATAAAATAAATATAGCTCTGACTATAGTGCTCATGGTCATTACGGTCTGTGTATGTTCTATAAGGTAGAGCTAGCATTTACTTAATTTACCGTATCTTATTACCAGTAGGAGATGTTTAAAGCTAGTGTAAAATTGCAATATAGATATTTGAAACACATATATAGAGAGAGAGAGAGAGAGGAGTAGTTAATGGTAGCAAAATCTACTATCTTTGTCCTTTCCCACACTAGAATAAGGTTCGCACTACAATAGGTGCATTCGCTGCCCCACCAAAGCTAAAGCTGCAAGGCTACAAACGACAGAACTCATCCCCAAGCTTCGATAATTAATTCTTAGACAGGCACACATAGTCAACTTTTACCCCGAAACCACACCTCTCCTGCGATGAATTAACCATGTCCATTCCAGGCTTGGGGCAATTGGCTCCCACAGTAGGTTCTCAAGGCCCCTTCTTTTCTGACATCTAAAGCTCACCAGGCTGATTGTTTTTTATAGGCCGCCCCGATAGCAACTACAGCCTCCGCAACGTC
>JAPUUL010000395.1:0-19419 GCA_029590625.1 Lasiodiplodia mahajangana
CCATCGGCTTCCTCGTCGCCGCTGCCGCTCTCGCTTTCGGCATTTAATTTTCGATCTGCATTGAAGGGTAGCTTTGACGGAGTGGAGGCTGAGTTTCAGGAGAGGGTTTGGGGTCTAGTGAAGGGTTGTGTAGTAGTTGTTGTAGGATGTGAGTAGTGTTGTTGGTTGGGGTTTTTGCATGTGTTACGTTCTCTCTTGACTCCGGTCTGCACGACTTTTAATGATGTCTTTGTCATGGGTTTACACGGGTAATGTCTAAATTGATCACTGTTTCCCCACCCATCTTGAATTGTTCTTCTATGCTCTTGTGATTGATCGACTCTTCTGCCTTCGAGAGTGTAAGAGGACGTGGTTGAAAACTGCCCTTTTTGAGCAGGATGTTCGATGCTCTCAAGACACAATGGTTCAAGTGTTCTTAGTGGGATAGCTGTGACCAAAGCTGTAATAGATCGTGGCCACTATCTCCTTGGATATTTGTTACATCCTCGGCACTGAGAACTACGACTGTGTGTTTACCCAAGATTCAAGTTTTACTACAGTACATATACACTCCATCCTCGAAACACAATCATAATATATTAGCGTATAGGAGCTATTCTATAAGTGTCCTGTATAGTACCGTATCTTCGTATTTTTGAAAGGCATTCTTCAAATAGGGAATTGGTTATAGCAGTAATAAGGAGCTAGTAACTTTAAACACTTTAAAAACGAAGTTCTGGGAGTTTAATTCCTATATATGATTAATGTAGTTAGCCTAGGTTTTAAAAGTAACAGATGGTAAAATACGACCTTGTATGTTGAAACAGTAAGTTAAGAGGTCCTCATTATGAGAGTGAGGACACAAATGAATACGAGAGTCTACAGACTTCAACAATGCTATTACTGTGCTATTACTATAACGGCATATATCCGTGGTAACTTCAAAGGTACATCAGAAAGATAATAGATAGAGGAGTCTAGCAAATTATCAAGTTAGGTGATAAACTGGCAGTGAAATGACTATGGGCATAAATATGTACGTTTGTAACTAGGTATTGTGCAACCCCAAGTTGTGCCACCTGGCTAACTTTGTGGAAATCCCAACAGTCTAATTCTTTTCTACGTAATATTCTCACGTACTCTTGAATATCGCCATATTCAAAATTAAACCTTGACTGACCATCCTACTTACAACTTGTTGGGAAATTTAAACCTTGTAGTGTTACGTAAGGCATACTGTAGACAGAAGTAACTCCAAAGAAGTTCATTATCTAATTTAGTTTCTAAAATTTGGAATAGTTGTGGCCACCAAGTTTTGTAAGAGTAGAGAGTTAGTACCTCTGAGAATGTTCCGTAACAACCTTGAGAATCAGGTACAGCAATTACTCTAATGGGAACGAGAAGCATGTTTATGCCATGAAATTTCACTAAGATCCAAACGGAAATTATCGGCTCATCGATCCTGCTTCTGGTCACCGACTCTAGGAAGGTCCAAGCGAGTGAAGGCATAAAGCCGAGGGCCTTGTCATGAGTCAAGCCGGTCAACCCGACTGCCATGTAGATCCCCGCTGATAGTATCATCAGAGATTAATTGCCTAGATAGTTTTGATATGTAATTACATTGTCTGCTGGATACCTAGATGCCCAACCATGTCCGTGTTTCAACTGTGGATATACATTTAAGTGACGGCAGATGGTCTGGGGCCCGGTCCAAGGAGGTTCTAGATCTAGCGGTGTATGTAATCGTACAGTACCGTATTTACTCGGTGTAGGGATTGGCTCGTTCTAGATGCTCGGTTATCTTGCCTAAGTTAAACATACCAAGACGGACTTTAAAGATGCGAGCCTTTTCCTTAGGACGTAGAGAGGGATTGAGAGGCGTGAGAGTCATAAGGACTCGGTGAGATGACGAATCATTGGTTACATGCCTCGGCATAAATTACGCATCATAGAAGTGTATACAGCAGTGCCGCAAGGCGGCCAAGGCAACCCGTTAAACCGTCCAGGTTGAGATTTAGAATTAGTAACAAAGATGTGATGCGACTTAAAGGTGCAGTAAGTAGTAAGTGCTGTCACATGCATTCTGCATATCCATGCTTAGTCACCATTTGACATTTAATATCATTGATATATCTGAGTAATAATCCGGAAATGCTTACGAATACAGTATGATTGCCATCTAGAAAGCAGTGACGAGTTGAAACGTATGCTGCATACTTAGTCGATGGTGAATTGTGTCTTGTGTCTTGGATGTTGTTCAGGGTGCCAGGGCCGATACAGGGGTGACAGATGGAGCCAGATGGAGCTAATTGGAGCTGTGCAAGGTCAACTGGAGCTTGGAGTTAAGCTAAGGCACCCTGGTAAAAGAAATATGGGCTGACCCACCAAAATGTTGCACTGCAGTTCCGCCGTCGCGCCTGAACCGCGTTTGTTCGAGATGTACTCTCCAGACTCATTAGACCACACTAAAAAAAGAAGAGTAACTCATGGTGTCGCCAACAGCCACTTACTGCACGCCATATACAACACGACATGGGTCTGATGGTTTAACGGCATGAAACGAGCGGAATCCGAGCGGTTATGCCATGGTTGCTTATCTGCTAACGCACCGCTTAGAGGAAGCTGCGCGATTCCGTGCCGATGAGATACTGGAACCGCGGTCCCAAGGCCCCCAGCATTATTAACCCCCTAATTGCCTTGTTTTTCTTGTTCCTTAGTTTTCGCCCTTCCTTGGCAATGTTATTGCAGGTCTCGTTCTGCGATTCTTTAATTTACTCAGTAAATATAGTATGCTTGCCTTTTCAGAACTTGTTGTTTATAACAACGTCCTATACAGCTGATAGCCAGATCTGGAAGCTCTCTACGTTGTCCTAATAACGCGTGGCCTCCCGGAAGATGTCCGCTACTACGTTGTCCGCAGAGTCCGCCTGCTCTAGGATCCCTACAACGTTTTTTAGAGGCAGCAGCCCAAGCTTGCCATCCTCGGTCATGCTAATGACCCTCGGCCTGCCAGAACCCGTGGGGCGATCCGGGGCAGGAGGTGTACTCGGGGTAGGATTTATTTTGGTAGACGTGTTTGTAATAATAAGAGGTAATGCAGTTAATAAATAATGGTTGAGCAACTTAGGGTTTATTAACATTAAGAATTCAATATGGGAACTAAGCTCTTATAGTGAGATAGGCTACTGCTTAGGCAGCAACCAACTTGCTCTATGGACGCTTTGCTTTAGTTTTGCCAGAACCAACATTTCGCTTCCCCGCGTCTTCTCTTTCTCAGCGCTGCTTTATATAGCACCCCTTACTTTGTTAGGCTCAAAGGCCAAAGTACTGTTCTTGAGCCTGGAGAAGTTGATCGTACATTTCCCTTAGTCGAGGTGTCTGCAACGCTTTTATTACCTCGCCAAGAAGGCTCAGATCAACTTTGGACGCTCTTTGTTCATCAAAGCGCCGATACATCTCGTGGTAAGCCGGGTAGATCTGATCGAGAGGAGCGTTTTGGGGGACGCCGAGGTACGAGTAAAAGTCGGCCTTCGGATCACGTTCCAACATGACGATGTTTCTGTGAAAGCGGCAAAGGTAGGCCTCTATATATATAAGCTCTGTATATTAAGTTACCAGGTTATAAAATCGCTTACCGTTAGGCAATTGCTAAAAGTAATACAATAAAGCCGCCACAGTAAGAATAAGCAACAGTAGCTAATTAAAAGCCATTTTTGCACAAGTAGCTATGTTAAGTAAAAAAGTACAAACAAGTAGCAATAAAACAAAAAGTTAATTTATTAGTTATTGTTTAAAATTATGAACATATATATAGTTTATTTATATTATTATTTTAAAAACTATATAAATATATTCGTACAATCAAGATATTTCTATATAGATCTACTTTATTCTCTAAAGCTCTAAATAGCGCTCTAAGCTCGGTTAGGTAACCAGTCAGTCCAAGCAAGCTCTTTGCGCCACAACCTTTTTGCCTCTTAAACAGTTTTAAGCTTAAACAAAAAAAAAAGCCAAGCCCTGTGAGCCCTTACCCCCTGTACGCTATGCATCCTTAGACAAGCAGCCTACCCTCCTAAGGCACTCCACGCAATCTAATTTTGCTGCCTTTAAGACTATACTTACAAAGCCTCTTCTGCAGCGCTGTACCGTAGCGGGCCTCGGCCACCAAGCGCAAGCTTTTTAAACACTGTCACTAAGTTCCAGGGTTTTTAAAAGCACTATAATACCAGTATACAAAGCACGCGGGCGTATGTTGCGCTATTGCTGCGTGTGTAATCGTATATTAATTAATTATTTAATAGAACAGCACTTGGTGTTAAGCCTTAGGAAATGCGCTATAGTTAAGCTCGTATGTAAATTTATTAATAGCTTATGCCTAACTAATAAAACATAAGCAATAGTAACCTAGCAGAGCTCTACGCCAGTCCTGCGTTTTAATCATACCGTCTTTATTACGTTAAAAACCAAAAAATCAACCCTGTCTCTTTTCATCTCCAACATGTTTTTTTCCTTGCATAAGTCCCGGCTCAACTTCGCCTTCGTTAATATAAAAGGTATACTTGTTTAAACAATTATATAAATTAAACCGAGCTGCTTTTCAATTTCAGCTACCCCGCTGTTAAACTAGTCCTTTTCGGCCTGTAGTTGCTTTATACTGCTTAAAAATAAGCTAATCAATAGGGTTATAGCACGTGTAGAGGAACTGAGTTGGCTCTTAGCTCGATAGGTCTGCGAAGTATAGGACTAGGCTTGGTCATATATGTATAGTAGGCTTTCGTTTTCAATTTAATAATTAAAAGAGGTACCAAGTTGGTTACAATAGGGGGACGTACGTTAGACTTGTATACGGGGTAAGTATTGAATGCCTTCGTTGTTAGCTCTCCAGCTTTAGAAGCTAAGGGGCTAAGCTCAACCTTATGCATACAACGCATCTTTCTCTTTAACCAAAAAATCGAAAAAGTAATGAAAACCAGCTATTTATCCTTGGTTTTATAAATGGGTAGTACCAAATCGGTCGTGAGTAAGTGGTATATATTAGCCTTGCTAACGCAAGCCGGCGGTCTGCCCCTGGCCCTATAGAATGGTTAGGTATTGGGCGCCTCGGTCTCCGCCTTTTTAGCCTTGGGAGCTAGTGATCTGTTTATGACAAAAACCGCCGATTTGTTCTTGGTCTCAAGAATAAGAGGCGCCAAGTTGGTTGTGAGCAGGGGATGCGTTTTGGTTTTGTTGGCGTGGGTAACCAGTTTGGCCTTAGTTTTGGAGATAGGGAACACCGGGTTAGCTATAGTTAAGGGCTGCATGTTAGCTATACTGACAGAAACTAGCAATATGTTCTTAATTTCAAGAATAGAAGGCACAGAGCTGGTTATAAGCAGGGGATACATGTTAGATTTAATAACGGAAACTATCGATTTGCTTTTAGTCTTAAGGATAGGAGGCGCCAAGTTAGTTGTGAGTAAAGAATGTTTGTTGCTCTTGCTAACAGAAATTACCGATTTATTCTCGGCCTCGGGGATAAGAGACGGCAAGCTGGTCTTGCCAACAAAAACCGGCAATCTGTTCTTGGTCTTAAAAATAAAAGGCACTAAGTTGGCTGTCAGCAGGGTGTGTGTGTTAGTCTTGTCCACTTTGCAAGCTACCAAGCCGCCCCTGGCCCTATACGCTAGGCAGGTATTGCGTGCTGTGCTCTCCGGCTCCCCAACCTCAAGAGCCAGCCACCTGCCCCCGGTCAAGTACAGAATGCGGGTATTGGGGGTCTTGATCTTTAGTTCTTTAACCTTAAAAATTGGCGATATGTTCTTGTTGCTGCCCAGAAACAATACCGATCTAGTTGTAAGCAGGGGGCGTATGCCGGTCTTGTTGACCTTAAGAGCTGGCCGTCTGCCCCTAGTTAAGCAGCTAATGCGGATATTGGGTGTCCTGCTCTTCGGCTCTCTGACCTTAAAAGCCACCAGGTTAGGCTTCGTCTCCTGCGGAACCTCGATCTCGGCCGATAGGTGGTAAACCCGGGGGGTGTTCGTTGACAACGGCAGATCTGGTCGGTTTGGCCTTATCGGATTAAAACGCTCGGATCGTTGCTCTAGCCGCCGCCTCGCTCTTGTTGCCGTTCCAGAACGGCCAGTTCCAAACGGCTATCCACTCCAGCCACTTCACCCAACATCCCGTGTAGCAAAGCTCGGTCTAGAGCACCCCGTCCTTAATCAGCTGGTTGAGTTCTTTATATAAGCTATTCCTGACCTTCGGAGTCACGATAAAGAGGTATTGGCTACTACAGCCCGGGCCGTACATCTGGCTAACAAGATCAGCAATCTTCCACGACCTGACCAACTATACCTGCGCTCGTGTTCTGGCTAGCCACGCGCTCTTCTTTACTCAGCAGTCAAAGTAAAACCAAATATTCGTGGTAACTCGGGCAAAGGGCCTCCCACAAACCATCTAAATAATCGCTACTATCAGTCTTTACAAGGCAGGGGTGGGATACCAACAGGTCGGAAAGAAAACCTACGTCGGGGGGGTCCAAAGGGCACATAATGTTAGCAGCTAAGTAGTATCAAATATACTACAAAAAAAGTAGCATAAGCTTAAAAAGTTAAGGCCTTAAAAAACTGGCATGCTAAAATTCGCACCCGGACTAATTTCTAGCAATGTTGCAATCAAGTACAGTAAAGCTAAGAAAACCCGCAAATAAAACTATGCAACGCTGCAGCTCAAGCCTCCTAGCTATCATAGTATGTTTACACAGTATTTTTTCTGCGCTGCTTATTCTAAAGCTGCATATAGCTACCCAAAAGCCTTATAAACAAAAAAATAGTTAACTTAATTCGCAGTAGATTATGCAGTCTATTTATTAACCAAACCAGAGTATTATAGAGGAGTCATAGCGTTGTTCTAGTTAGCCAAGCCAAACAACTCTATAACTCTTCCACAATACCTCTTACATATGTTCACTATTTAAAGATTCCCCTATATACGCCTCCTACCTCCCCGTCCCCCTTTAAAACAGCGCTATATACGCACTGCAATATATAATTAAAGACTAAGTCTTAATAAGGTAAAGTAATATTATATGTATATGTATAAGGTATTTAATAGTTATTAATGTTATAAAAATAAGTATTAATGTTTTAGGTTAAATCTAGCAGGTTAACTACAATTGGAGGCGGGTTGCTTCTAATAAAATAAGTTAGTTCTTGCCGCAGTAGTATATGCGTAATGCAAGTTGTAAATGCAACAGAACACATGCTCTCTAGCCCTGTATGCTATAAAAAGCTTTTATACTGGCAGNAAAAAACACTGCATGCTTCTCTAGCTCATGCATCGCAACAGTTAATCAAGCCGCGCGTACATAAACTAAAAGGGCAGTAAACTAGAGAAGCAGCAGGCTAAAAATAACGGTAGCACAGAAAACAGAATTATCTATGCTCAATAGTATATATGTTCCTAAAGAAAAAAGTCAGCATTAATATTTTAGCTGCGTAAAAGAGTTACTTACTTTTATAACTAGCGGTTTCAGCTGAGTTATGCAGTATTAAATGCAGTAGGACAAAATAACTAAATAGGTATCGGGATAATTACATGCCCCTCTAGTTCATGCATCGCAGCTAGACTACTGTTTACCCCTCTAGTTTACGCATCACAATAGTTAATCAAGCTACGCGTACATAAACCAAAGGGGTAAGCAGACAAGCCATAGTACCAGGGTTAAAAAACCGCTAGTAATATTTAATACGCGCTCTATAGCAAAGCTAAAAAAGTTAGAATAAAGTTTTGAAATAAAAATAGGAACAATGTATAATTGCTTACTTAATAAACCAACTTGCAGTATAAAATTATAAGATTATATATGTGGTAAAAGAGGCCTTATATAGCAAGATAACATGACTAGCACGTAAAGTACGTATTGCAATCCAAAGCGTTCTAAAGTGCTAAAAAGCTTGCTTTACTAAACCAAAGCTGAATATTTGGTAAAGTTATAGTTTGGAATAAAACCGGTTGTATTAAAAAAAAACAAGCTATTATATATAACTACTTTGCTTCTTTTTCTTTTAATATTCTAAGCTAACAATGATATATAGTATGAGAATGACTTTACGTATTAGCTGCAATATTGTCTTAAAGAATATCTACAAAAGATTTGCAATAACTGTCTAGCTTGCTATACCCGGTTTAAATGCAAGATTACAAAGCAGATTATAAATGAGAATCAAAAAGCAGTCACACCTTCTATAGCATCAGGTTCTTTAAATGCTAGCTTACCTTTGGTTTAATCATTATTCTTCCTTGATCTTATTCCTAACCACTCCTCGTCCCTAAGCACTCCTCGTCCCTGAGCACTCCTCGTCCCTAAGCACTCCTCGTCCCTGAGCACTCCTCGTCCCTAAGCACTCCTCGTTAGCACTCATCCTCAAGCACTATTCTTAATCTCGTTCCCAAGCACCACCCTAACCTAGCGCACTGCTTCCTTCTACATACTGCTCCCTCCTAAATACTACTCCCGCTTAAATACTGCTTGCACTCAGAGCACCATCCTTAATAACTGTCCCAGCGCACTGCTCGCTCTTAAACACTGCTCGCTCCTAAACGCTGCTTACACTCCTTAGTAGCCGTCCCTAAGCACTGCTCATCTCTAATCACTACTATTAGACATCGCTTTTGATCCTCCATTATAAATAACCAACGGGCCAAAAACAAGGAATGCTAAAAACAGTCTCAGTCAGATCGTTGCCACCGATATGCCATACTAATCAACAGGGTCCCTTGCGGTCAGACTTTCAAAAGGGCGTAAAACCTTACAAAGCACACAAAAAAAAAGCATAAAAGAAGCCAACCTCATATAGCATCAACATTTGTTCTCTAGGTATAAACGCCCCCCCCCATAGTTTAAAATATACTAATAAAGTCAATAGTCTATCCCAGCTAAACCCAATCTTTATACCCCCTCGCCACAGCCTCACCACCCTCTCTAGCCAACATTAACAGTCGTGCTAGAAAACAACATGCCCCCCGGCCAGCTTTAACTTCCGCCGCTGACCAATAACATCAACCCAACAACTAGACAGTTCGCGCCGCTGCCAGGACTCTCAATGTTGTTCCCGGGCCATAGGCCAACAGTTCACACGAAAAATAAGCCACCTTACGCTGGGCTAAGTAAGGAGCTATAGCTCAGCCGCGCTCGGTTCCGCAACGTCATGCCAGCATACAAGGCAGCCCTCTCAAAAAAATACCCGCGCCAGCAGAAGGACATGCAATAGTTATCAGAAGCCGGGAAAGATCACATAGAGAATTATATAACAAAATTAATAGCGTCCTAAGGGGTCAACGCAGCTCAATCCAAAACGTGCGTCGTCTAGCCCAAGGACTGGCAGGCTATAGGACCAAAAGCCATCGTAAACTTGTTAAAGTTTGCAAACTGCCCCCTCATCAACTCCGATCGTACGGTAAGTGGCAAAGCATCCCGAAATCAACACGCTCTAACAGCGCAGTAGCAGGTATACAAGTACAACGACCATATAACGTTATTAGGTCGGGCAATCGCGTAGTTTCGCAACTAGCCGCAAACAAGTATCCAACTCAACAACTTCCTCGAAGTCAGCCCGTACCAACAGAACAACGCCTCTTACCGGTATTATAACCCCCTATGCATCAATCCCTCCCACATTATCCTCGAGCCGACCGGCTATAATCTCGGCCGCCAGGAGTGCCAGAAGCACACATCGTTCCTCCAAAAGAAAGGCCTCGATATCCCAAAGCAGTATTCTCTGCACAACCCGCCCTGCCTCATGCAGGTACGCTGCCCGCCTCGTATTGTCGTCCCGTCTTGTAATAACATAAACAGCATACTTCCCTTACGATATTCAAAGCGTGCTCCGTTTAGCTATCCGTCTACCAGCAATCGTACGAGCTCCCCCAAGTGCTCCCCAACCAACCGCCGTAGTACCCGTACCCAACTTTCGAATGCCGGCTCCCCCTAAAGTTTGCRCCCTCAAGCGCTGCGATGCGCTTCTCGAAGACATCGACGGTTGGCTGTTCGGGTATGTTGTTGTTAGTGTCTTGATTTGCACGGTTCGGCCTTAGCTGACGGGTGCGGGTGACTCACGTTCATGATACGGCTGTAGATGTTGCCGAACTCCTTGAGGCCGAACAGCCTCGCGCCGTGTGCCGAGTCATTGAATGCGAAGCTCTAGATTTCATCGGTCGGTCAGCCACTAACCCATAGGTAGGTCGTCGGGAAGACTGACAGTTGACGCATAGATGGGCACGGCTCTGGCATTTGTCGTAGGGTCTACCTCCTGGCTTTAATCCTATCAGCCCTGTACACATATATCTGGTCACGCGAGAATGGTCTGATCAAATAGAGTAAACTTACCCCGCGTGGAGCTGGAGTGTCTCAAAGTTCTTGCTCAGCTCCTCGGCCATTGCGCGAGTGTAAGCGGATCGAAACGAAGTCTACCTATAAGACTGGAGATTAAGAAAAGGTTTATAAGTAGATATTTCCGTAGAACACTTGACAGGGAGATTTAAATCCGAGGTATCTGGGTATGCTGTGTAAGGTAGAGAGCACAGACAAGACAGACGAGTGGCAGGCACGAATGGGAATGTTTAACATCAAGTCAGGGGTCATCCTAGAGTTTCTATATTCATGGTCACACCTTCTACACCATATTTTTCTTTCCACAAGCGAGTGAGAGGCACGTACTTGGCTTGGTAGATCCTACCCCCGCCATCCTGTGCGACCTTTGCGTCTAGCATTGGCTTCCGACACCGAGGCAGTATTTGGCGTCATCGTGGGGGACGGCGGATGCGATGACCCTTATTCGCCGCTCAGCTTCGGCGGGGTTGAAGCACGCCATCGACGCCAACCTTCTTTCTTTGGCCGTGCATATACTTATACGTGCAGGTCGTACCCCAATTGCAGTATGCGTGTAGGTAAGGCGAGGAGAACATATGGTAAAACGGAAGGTGATGGATTGGACCCTAGTCTGCGGGAGGGCTGCGGTGAAAAAGGGTTACAGATTGTGTTGTACAGTAGGGCAATGACACATGAGATGGGTGGACGTAATTATAATGTTGCATGTCGCGTCTCCAAATGTACCTGAGAGCTGAGGTTGAGGCTCTCGCATACACGCACACACACTGATATAACTCGTAGAATATCTCTACTGCTTTCTATCGCGAATTGTAATTTTCGCCCCTGTTGAGCAATCCTCATTCCCAATGCGCCCAATATATTATAAAATAATTCCCAGAAAAGCTTACTAGTATACATGACCCAACCTGTCTCGTACATTTTACTGTACATCTCCAGTCTAGTCGAGGCTGCGTCACGGAAGGCAGATCTTGATGGCGGGGTAATCGTCAATCTGGTCTGGTCTGCCTAGTCTGGATAGCAGATCTCTCTTCCAGAACGCGCTAATGTACGTGCTTTCGGCGCGGGGTTGCTCATCCACTTGAACTATTTAAATGCATCATTGGAGGCCGGCATGGCGACATCTTACTACCCATAGGCCATCGGGTCGGGTTTAGGGAGTTACCTGTGGGTCCAACCATATTGAACCCACGCAGCACCAGTGCTGAGTGGGGGTTTTAATCTATAACCCTACGTTTTCTGTAACTTTTTATAAAATATTAAAAATAAATAGTTCAAAAAAATCGTAAAAATAATCGGATTGCGTAGGGAGGTGTAGAATTCTATTCCGAACATTTCTATGTTGGCCGTTTTTTTCTACGGCTTGTTTTGGTTGATTTCGGCTGGTTGGGCTATTGGTAAGATTTAGAAAATATATAGCCAACCAGCCGAACTCAACCAAAATAAGCCGCAGAAAAAAACGGCCAACGTAAAAGCGTTCGGAATAAAATTCTACACCTCCCTACGTAATCCGATTATTTTTATGATTTTTTTCTGGTTAAGTTATTACGAAGTGTTTGTTTTTAGTTTGGTATAAATATTCAAATTTGCAATATTGTATTATATAATCAGTTTTGGTATATTTTAAACAAACACTTCGCAATAACTTAACTAAGAAAAATCGTAAAAATAATCGGATTGCATAAAGAGGTATAGAATTCTATTCCGAACGTTTTTACGTTGGCTGTTTTTTTCTACGGCTTATTTTGGTTAAGTTCGGCTAGTTGGCTATATATTTTCTAAATCTTACCAATAGCCCAACCAGCCGAAATCAACCAAAACAAGCCGTAGAAAAAAACGGCCAACATAGAAATGTTCGGAATAGAATTCTATACTTTGCTACGCCGTTCGATTATTTTTACGATTTTTTTTGGTTGATTGCGACCGGTAAAATTAGTTTACGCAATAAAAAAGTTACAGAAAACGTAGGGTTACAGATTAAAACCCCCACTCAGCACTGGTGCTTCGTGGGTTTAATAAGGTTAGACCCACAGGTAGCCGGCTTATTGTAATTCGAAGATTGACTTACTCATAGCCAGCTTACTTCCTACAAACTGTATATACGAATCAGATAACAGTACTAGCTAATGCGAGTGTTCGACGAGTAGATTTGTATCTATTTCTTGTCCTTTCGGTATACATCCTGCCGCACTAATATATTTTATACCAAAAAACATACGAACTCCAAACTCCGTGTACTTCATTGCCATTCGTCAACTCATCCCTGCCCCTGCGGCTGTCGTCTAGACAAAGCCACGGCACTAATATCACAGGTTCTCATTCTCATATGTATATGCCCCTGCCGTAATAAACAACTGAGGACCTATTATACAATCCTCGTCGTGACTATCATTGGAGATAGACTTCTTGATCCCGGCTTGTCCAGCGCCTAGGGAAATAGAGGTATATTCGTTCCCACCCCGCCTTCGTTTCCGGCGCCGACGGAGCCTCCTCCCACAACGACCGATACGGTGACAATGGGATATCCGTATAGTGAGGACTGACGACAGAAAGCTTCGTGCTCCTTATGGAGCCGGTGCTTCCTTCATCGGGGACACGCCCAAAGGGGCCTGTGTGTTTTTTGAGCGGCGAAACCCCAACCCCTTCTTGAAGACATCTTTTGCCGTGAAAAAAGTCGAAGCAGCCCATAGAAGGAATTCAAAGATGCTGAATGCCACATCCGCCCGAGCGGCGCTGCATACGCTTCCGCGGCAGAATAGCAGCCTGCTCATGAAGGTCGACAGAGCAAGGAAGCCTGCCAAATAGAATAGGGCGTTGCCAAAGTCGAGAGAGAGGGCCGCATAAGGATGGAAAACTATATCATGGGTCAGTCTCCCTCATGCCGCATTCTAATACCTAGAGAGCACATACATCGGGGGGCGAATCTAGGAAGTCCCTCGAGAACTCCAATGGAAATGATGGTAAACAGCGAGACGAATAGTAGCCAGCCAATTTGAGGCGGCGGGGTGCTCATAGTATCGGCATTATACCAGTTGGCGACTACAAGGACCCTGTGTTAGCTTTCACTATTCGCCTCTTTCTCTCATGGACAGCTTTCTTCGTAACATACCATACGCTGTCAACCCAAGCACAACGAATGCCAAAGTGAACTGGGCAACTCTTAGCCCCAAGACGATGATATTAGCGGAAAACATGTTCGGGTGAGATCGAAGAAGCCGGGGGATACGCTGAGGATAGCGAGCGTCGCGGTGTGTACCAGTAGTCATGAATGATAAGAATTATTGCAACCAGTGCAGATGAGAAACGAAAAGGAAGAAATTAAACAAGGAGGGGGGGGAAAATCAACACAGGATATTCTTCCCAGAGAATGGAGAAGCACCAGACATGGAGGTCGGAAAATTAAGAGGTAGAGAAGGGAGGCGACCTACATTAATGCAACTTGATGCGTGGTTGACATTGATTGCCCACCTTATTAGGCTCAACGCCATGCTGGCCTGCGAGTGGCCAAGGCCAGGGACGTCGCACTCGCGAGCGGACGGGTTCTCTCTGATCGTCGTCCCGATTTAGTGTTGCGATACGTTGGGTCGAATACATCTGAAACAGGCACGACAAGGGTGACGGCAATGCATCCTATCTATCACATCCCTAGCCAATAGGGGATCCATGGGAGGGTGTTGCAGATCCCGAAAATTATCATGCGAGCGGTTCGATTGTAAGTGTACAGTAGGTAGAATGCATCTCGAAGATTGGCAACCAATTTGATGGTATGTAAATACATAGTGCACCTAAGCAACGCATCACAGAAACGAGTATATCATCACCGTCTTCCTCCTCCTCCCTTCACCTCTTCTCCTCTCTGCACAAGCATAAGATAATGTAAGTATACTGTAGGAGAATGTCATCCAAGCACCTATGATAGAGCCGTTCGAATACAGGTTGTTCTAAGGCTTGGCATCCCGCAGAACTGATGCGCCCGCTACGGGAGTGACGACGGCCGTTTCCTGATATTCTGCCAAGTAGCGATGGTTTTCAAGGCGAAGTTGCATTGAAACTGCGCGATAGAGGCTGAGCCAAGCTTGGATTTCCCTCATGAATGATAGTTCACATCCGGGCACGCGCGACTCAAGCAGGTTGGAAACAACTTGGAGTGTCAGAAGACAATTCTAACTGGCTTGGCTGTTGGAGCCAAGTCGTCTCAAGATTCCGGCACCAGAGCCCCATCACGCATCGCTAGGACCTTTAAAAAGGGTGGAGAAGAGACCGATGAGCTAGATTGTAGTAACCAGTTTCATTTCTACATTTGAATAACTTGGCTCACGTTTCTAATAACGTTTTCTTATTTTATTTTGTTTTGATGAAGTTGCGCAAGAATGACCGGCTTGATAGTTCTTTGTTGTAATTTAATAGCAGCCGATGCCCCCTCTCTCCCCTTCTCTCTTGACCTCCTTCCTTCGCCATCTTGGGATTATTAAGCTATTGGAATCTATCCTCTGCACAGTAACTATTGGATGTTGGATCATGGGAGTGGTGAAGCCGATTGTTCCAGACAATGCAGACAATCGTTACCTTCTCCCTTGAGATGTCAACTTAGAAGCGGAGAAAGGCAAAGTCAAGTCAGGGTAAAAATGATAGATCGTGGGTGGCTTAGATATGTAGGGAAGTGTGATTCTACAGAAAGTTCGTCAGCGGATGGTCGCGACTTAAAAGCGACCGAACAAAGAAGCATGTGAATCTAGCTCCAGGCTAGAGCCTGGTTTAGTGTAAGTACTTTATCTTATCATTTTCCCTTGCAGCTTGGGGAAATAACGAACCTGTAAGGTATAGTGAGGTATGTCTTTGCCTTGAGACCACTATTCAAGTACCTATCAGGTACTTAGTCTAACTGGGGATGCATGATGCATTGATTGCTCAGGTACATACAAAAGCCCTACACACATGTGCCTACCTAATCTACCCAACAGGTTAGGTACAGGTAATAAACTGTCCGGATCCCTTCACTAAGGCATCTCTCTCTGTTCATGATGTTCTCAACACACATACAGGAATCAACGTTCTCCAGACACACTTGCCATCATGATGACAGTATGGCCTTGTCAACACTGGCCCCGGAATCCACGGCAGAATCCAACCAATCAGTAGATCTTCAAATGTCAACCGAGGGAATGCCTAGTATAGCGCTGAATCCACGATGTTTCCACGACCCCATGGGACCAGCCAATGGTCTAGTCTACTTTGGACAAAAACCTCGGCTTCCAGCTCGTTAGCGGAACTGGTGGACCCAGAGTGAGCAGCACTAAAACGATGCGAGTCCACGAGCTCATCGAGCACTGGCCTGGCTGCGCTGTTTCCTTGATTATATCCCATGTTCTGTTGAGTTCAGTTCGTGGTTCATGATACTTCTCCTTGGCCGGTACTGACTCCATCTTCAACTTCTCTGTGTGTCTTGGGATAGGCGGCTCTTCTGTGTTACACTGCCTGTTCACCATTCCATACCCCCTTACCTACTGCGCCATCAGCGAGATCCAAGTACAGTCCTGCACAGCATAAGTCATTGCAATAGAGCTTTACGATTGCTCCATTCCGTATGATATCCACCTAACTGCAGAATATTGTTTTGTTCCTCCTAACATATCTAGGGGCTATTTTCGATTTTGCGACCACGGTCACAATCACAAGCACAAGCACATTCAAGTACGCGCTCGGACAATAAAACCTCTTGTCACATCCCGCCCCCAACGCCGTGATTGGTTCCCGTATACGTGGTACCCGTCTTAGCAACAATGACGACACCTGCGCAAATTGCAGCCTATATTCAGGAGGTAGCGAAGCCACCTCCACCTGGTTCGCCTTATGCTGTTCCTATTCCCGGTACCGAGCGCGAGGGTCGCACGCCCATCTACCGCCATTGGAAGTTCCAAGACAAGCTGCTTGCGACTTTTAGCCCAGAGCTGCGCACATTCCACGATCTTTTCGAGCAGAGTGTCAAGAACCACCCTAATAATAAGTGTTTGGGCACGCGNAAACTGGAACTCGACTACTAAGAGCTGGGAGCCTAAGTATGTGTGGAAGACATATGCCGAGGTAGCTGCGCGCGCCAAGAATTTCGGATCTGGTGTCTTCGAACTTCATCGCCGTATTGGTGTCCCCCCAGGTAACTATGGCGTCGGTCTCTGGAGCCAGAACCGCGCAGAGTGGCAGATTGCGGGTACGTATGCTTTCCTTCTTATGCTGTTGAGGTATTCCAAGATGCTGAAGGCCATGAGGAGGCTAACGCGCTAAATATAGATATTGGCCTTATCTCCCAATCCCTCTTCTCCGTTTCCCTCTACGAGACCCTTGGGCCCGACACGTCCGAGTTCATCATTAAGCACGCCGAGCTGTCTTGCGTCGTGACTTCGCTGCCTCACGTCCCGCTACTTCTAGCCCTAGCGCCGCGGATACCCCAGCTTAAGTTGATTATCTGCATGGACCCCTTAGATGCGGGTGAGCGGGATGGATACTCCAAGAGAGCCATCTTAAATGCCATTGCTGAGAAGCATGGAATCCAGATCTGGTCCATGGATGAAGTAGAGGAGTTGGGTGCTAAAGTCGCACACCCTCCGCGCCCCCCTCGGCCCGAGGATATCATCACCATCAACTATACCTCCGGTACCACCGGTGATCCTAAGGGCGTCGTACTTACACACGCCAACTGTGTAGCAGGTGTTGCTGCTAGTCGAGCCACTGGACAGTACGCACGTGGCGACACAAGTGTTTCGTATCTGCCAGTGGCCCATATTTATGGTCGACTAATCGACCAGACGGTGCTCGCTGAGGGCGCTGCAGTAGGCTACTTCCATGGAGATATGTTGGAACTGGTCGATGACTTGAAGATTCTCAAGCCCTCGGGATTTCCCTCCGTTCCACGGCTATTTAATCGCTTCAATATGGGTATCAAGAGTCAAACAATCGAGGCCGATGGGGTTAGAGGCGCACTCTCTCGCCGAGTCATTGACACCAAAATGGCCAATATGAAGCTTGCTCCTGGCAAAGCACATAACCAGCACTTCCTCTACGACCGCATTTGGACCCCTAAGGTCCGCGCTGCTGTTGGTATGGATAGATGCCGCTTCATGGTGAGCGGGAGTGCACAACTGGACCCCAACGTGCAGGTTTTCCTCCGAGCTGCCTTCGGTAATAGCTTCGTTTCCGGCTACGGCCTGACGGAGTCATACGCCTCGACATCTTGCCAAACAGTGGGAGACTTCTCAGTGGGCAACAATGGCGGTATCTTGCCTAGTACCGAGTGTTGTCTAGAATCTCAACCCGACTTGGAGTATTATGTGACAGACAAGCCACGGCCGCGCGGTGAACTTCTTTTGAGAGGTCATTCTATCTTCCGTGAATACTACAAGAACGAAGCTGAGACACAGAAGGCTCTTGAACCCGACGGATGGTTCCACACCGGCGATATCGCCGAATTTGACGAACAGGGACGTATTAGAATCATCGACCGCAAGAAGAACGTCTTGAAGTTGTCCCAAGGAGAATACATCTCTCCTGAGCGTATTGAAAACGTATATATGGGCAGTTCCAACCTGATCGCCATGGCTTATGTGCACGGCGAAGGTACTCAGTCTTCACTAGTTGCTATCTTCGGGGTAGACCCGGTGAACTTCGCACCTTTTGCGAGCAAAATCCTCGGGAAAACTATTTCCCCCGAAGATATTGCTGCTGTTAAAGAAGCTGCCAAGGATTCCCGGGTAGTCAAGGCTGTTTTGAAGCACCTAGACGATATTGGAAAGAAGCACAAGTTCAACGGGTATGAACGTGTACGAAACTGTGTTTTGGATGTCGAGCCATTCAGTATTGAAAACGAATTATTGACTCCTACGTAAGTTTTTCGAATTAACATGATTTGATCGTGTCGGAGAATACTCGCTAACTTTTATGACAGCTTGAAACTTAAGAGACCTCAAACCGCAAGGAAATACAAGGCCGAAATCGATAGAATGTACATTGAGGTCAACGAGGAGGCTTCGAAGATCAAGCCTAAGCTATAGAAGGCCGGCTTAGAACAGATAGAACCCCCTTGATGTAGACTAATTGTGTAGTGATAGTGAACTGCATAAATTGTAATACCATATCATGTCTCTAAGCCTCTTATTGGTGACCGCCTAGCAGCCGCGCTTAGCGGTCATTCGTCTGAGCCCAGCCACCTCTTGCGGAGCTTCTACAAGCATGACATTCGCTCTGATACGTGCGTCTTAGGCCACTACATTAGCGAACTGTTTGGTTGCTGCGATATATATACGTAAGTTTGTATGATTAATGAACTTATATGAAATATACAACATAGCTTTAAATATTAAAATTAAGAATATAAATGGCAAACAAATAATTCAAATANTTTTTTTTTAAATTATATGATAAATGTTTAAACTTATGAGGTATGATGTTTTACGGCATGGACTGTCATAGGGAACTTACTTGTGTAAATTGCACTAGGTAGCTGTTAAGCACATAGGCCATTGTAAATCGCATGGCTAGGTGCTAAGTTAGCTGGTAAGTTAGGTGACTGGGCGTTTACGCAGGTGTAAAGCCAGGGAGCAAGCACGGCTAGCTTCCCGATTGCTTGCTAGAATGACTCTTTTCTTTTTTGTTGCTTTGAGCATAGTAATTCCATTAGGACAAAAGGTATATTGCTCCTGTAAACTACCTAGCATGCTTACTTTTAAAAAACCTTGTACAGGTAAGTAGGTACCTAGTGTTTTCTTTGAAAGAAATATCTACAGCGCATCGATGCACCTAGCTAAATCAAAAGAATACCCCATAGTAGCTTGTGGGGAAGCAGCGCTTGGACTGTAACTGGTTAATTTAGGCGCGCTTGCCTGCTAATTGCAGCAGCTACTGCACACGAGATGTTGCTACAGCCAAGCTATATCCAGCTTGAGCTTTATACTTTTGTTTGTGAGGGAAATCTTAAGGGTGTAATATCAACAGTATGATAACATAATTGGTCACAAGTAAAAAGGAGCATTATTGAAATAATGTACCTCACCTTTTAAGCTACTTAAGTAGTTTATAGGTTTGTT
>JAPUUL010000396.1:0-19359 GCA_029590625.1 Lasiodiplodia mahajangana
TTAACGAGGCGCGGCTGGAAGCCGGGAAGGCGCCCGTTGGATTCATCCATCCGGTTCTTTATGCACAGTGAGTACTTACCTATCTCCTATATTGTTTGTGTTGGTGACCCTTTTCGCATCTTGTAGAATGCAATCGTGGAGAAAGCACAAATGATAAAGAGGACTGGCTGATCTAATCCGTTCCATCTATCTAGCCCCGAAGTCTTCAACGATATAACGTCCGGCGACAATCGCGGTTGTCGTACTAACGGGTTCCCGGCCACGGAGGGCTGGGACCCTGTTACGGGAATGGGGTAAGCATATGCGACTTTCTTTTTATCCTGAACTTCCCTTCAACCCTTAAGCGCAATGATAAAGATACGTTGCTGACCGGGTGACAGTACGCCTAATTATCCGAAACTGCTGGAACTATTCATGAGTTTGCCTTAGATGCCAACCAAGAAACAAATGCGACGGAAAAGAATCTATGTATAAACGTAGAATATTGCAGCACGTGGATTATATAGGTGGGGACGAGACCTTGGGCATCTTGGCCACCATCACTCGCATACCGGGACATGGGCTTGAATAGGGTTCATATACGAAATAAGGAAGCGTATTAAATAAAACAGCATATAAAAAATCCCGGTCGCTTCAGTAGACGGGTTTCCGTCTATTACTTACTAGTAAGATGCTTAGACGCTTTGAGAATTTCAGTGTCTTAAAGCGCAGCCACCTCTTATTGACCAAAGGGATAGAGTAGATCGGCAGTTGCTGATGGCACAGAAGTGAACGTGTTATGTACGAAAAGTTAGAAAATTAGTTAGTATTACCTAGTATTTCAAAATACTAGGACTGNTTTCCCAACCCTGTATTTACGTAAGTGAATGAGGTCAGAACAAACGCAAGATGAAATTTCTCGAAGATAACTTGATTGAATACAGTAGATCGTTAGAGTTGAAGTTGCACCATTCTCTCTCCGATTAGATGCCAACTAGTCTAGGCAGTATGTCGACGCTATGCTGAGACACGATTAGAGCTCATCATGTGTCTGAGCTGTCTCCTGCCTGCTTCTTCCGTCCCACGGCTTTACCTTTCCTTGCACGATATCCATCACAAACGCGCCAACAGTCTCCGGGGATATTTCGGCTCCCGAATCGTAAGGAAACGTTTGGCCATACATGGGATTCTGCACCGCTAGCGCAGGGAAGATGCCTGGAGTCAGGCCAAGCGGTACCGTGAAATCAGCGTACTCGTTTGCATCGACCGTCACAAAGCTGAGATATTCCTTGTACATTTTGGCGACTGGTCTCATCTTTTTGATGTATTCTTCTCTCTCGTCGGACGTTTCCGCGAAGAACAGCACTAACGACTTCCCGGACTACAGTATCATATTAGTGGGATTCACCCAACTCTGCTCGTAGTCCCTCTCTATGGATCGGATAATGCCCAGCTACATACCTGGAGATATTTTATCTCGTTGGCTCTTGTAAATTCGCCGATTAGGGGCGCCAGGCAGCTTTCAACCAGTTTAGGCAATGCATCGATAGCCGTCAAGTCAGACAGAGTAAATTTCTGTTCATCTTTGTTGTTGTAGCACGCGATGGTTGTGGTGCCTACGGTGTCTAGAGACCCAAAAGAGGCCCGGTCCCGAAATTTTGACGCAATTGTCTTGAAAGCGGTGGTGATGTGCTCATCGTGTGAATTTATACGCGCAATGATCACCGTATCATCCACGGACTGGAAGTTGGCACTTTTTTCCTCATCCAAGACGGTGATAGTGGGACGGACAGCCCTTTTGAGATACGAATTGATTCTGTGAACGACTGAGTATAGCCTCTCTGAAATACTGAACTCGGATGTAGTTATACATACGCTGAGGCTCGTCTTGGCCCTCGGTATGATTGCGTGTGGCCGTGACCATCAAAAAATCGTAAAGCCGGATACGATAATATCCCAAATTCATCACATACAGTAGATTGAGTTGAGCAGTCGATGCTCATCAAAGATTTGTGTGAACCAACGATAGACATCCATTCTGGCTCGAGTGCTTGGCTTCCAGTTCTTCAACCCCGTTAGATCCTCGAAGTAGGCAGGCAGTAATATTGGGATAGCAATACTCACGTCGTGGGCTATTTTCACAGCTCAGCGAGTTAGTATGAGTCTTCTGAAAGCTAATCCATTGATCAATAGGCACATACATCTACGACTGTGTATTCATTTTATTGTAAGTATATGTGCCTAATCGTTATGAATTTTCGTTGACGCAGACTTACATGCGACCAGCGCATAGTTATGCCCCGAAATGGCGCGACGGAAATCCCTCTCGTCGGTGTGTTCCCAGGCCAAGCAATCGCTCAACAGAGGAGAGATAAAGAGTATATGTGATATAAACTTCATGTTGATATTTTCGGCCCTTACATTTGAAGCCTGATAAAAGTCATCGTCCGAAGAATATTGAAGTTGTCAAAGGCGTGAGAAACTCTACATAGCTCTTCTAAAGTATCAACCCATGTGTAGTCGCGCTAACGAGCTACCCTGCAAGTCTAGATAATTCAGGGGTTCTCTGCAAGGGGTCAGACATAGGGCGTCCTGACGATCCCGGTCACTTGCGATGATGGACGGGGCTAGAGGCTGCTTACCCCACTAAATATGGTTACTCGCTAAACGCTCTGACGATATTTTCAGTGTTTTAACGAACAAGAAGAGACTTCTGGTGTTTCAGCTCTGCAGTTCATCCCCCTGAAAGATGGTAGGCTAGGAAGTAGGAGGTATTAATAGGCGATGGGATGGTACATAGCCTGCTGTTTTTCTACAAAATGAAGCTGATTTTTTTCTACCGCGCCTTGGAAACAAAACCCAACTTGTCAATATTGACAAAAGCAAAACGCTACTAGCTTCAAGATGGGTCTTTTCAAATCTATCTGGTATGCAGCACTAGCTGCCTCTTTTGCCAACGCTCACGCCACCCACGAGGAGATTCCTATATTATCATGTCAGCACCCTGCCTATCAAAGCCATATCGTATCCACATCGCCGCTGGTGATATATCTAGATGGCTTCTTAACACCAGACGAACAAACGCATCTCCAAACTATCACGTGAGTCATTCTCTTCGGCTTTGTCTATCATTCACTAGGAATACCAACAACTCCTATCACAGGAAATATACATTCTCACGCTCAGCCGTTGCTGATCAGGCGGGTGTGCAAGGGCAACGCCAGACTCGCACCTCACAGTCAACAAGCGTGGTGCGCGATGACATAGTCCGCTGCATCGAGGAGCGCGCGCTGCTATTCCAAGGCTTCGACACGCCTCGGACATACCTCGAGCCTCTCCAGCTCGTCAAGTACGGCCGGGGCGAGCGCTATCACTTCCACACGGACTGGTTTACCAACGCGATGCACGCGTCATCCGCCGTGGGGGGCAACAGACAGAGTTCTTTCTTCGCCTATGTTTCCGCCGAGAACATAACAGGCGGCGGGACGAATTTCCCAATGGTGAAGCCACCGCATGACTCGAGGTGGTGCGCATTCATAGACTGTGATGAGCCGTGGGAGCATGGCGTCACATTCCGTCCGGTGGTTGGGAACGCCGTCTTCGTAAGGATATCTTGGAGCTATTTTCTTCCCTTTGTAGCGGTTTCTAGAGCAGAGACTTTCCCTTTTCGTGAAAGTCGCGTCCAGAAACTTCCAAGATTCTCCTAAATGATACTCAAGATGGCGATAACTAACTCCGAGTTCTCTAGTGGTCGAACTTGCTCGACGATGGAACTGGAGATGAACGGACACTGCATGCTGGCCTACCGGTGACTAGTGGATCGAAGATAGGGATGAACATCTGGACTCGGCAAGGGCCTCTGAGTGAGGACATTCGAGGTAAAGATTGAAAAACACATATGCCTTGTCGTGTAATACCTAGTCGAATAAAATAGGAGGCAAGTTTATTACAAATCCATATGCAAAAATAACATACCGGATTATGATCTGCTATATACGGATTTCGAGGTCGATAACTCCCCCAGTTTACCAACACAGCCCCGTCATGTCTAACCACAACTCTTTCCCAGCATTGGATGTCAGGTCGCTGATATCATCACTATCACACGGCATATATTGAGCAAGCCAAATAGCATCGTTCGTTTGGTCGAAGACAACTACACGGGCTGTTAGCGTCTTGAAAATGAGTCACCGTACTCTCCTCATAGCCCCAGTCAACCTACTATATGCGGCTCGGATGAAGCTATTGCCAAGCACCCACGTTGCAACCCCTATGTCCGCCGGCTGCACGCCTAGAGCGCAATAGGTGTCGAAATCCACAATAAAGTCAGCATAACTAACCCGGATCACCACGTTACCTTGATTGAATCCGAAGTTCACATAACCGTCCTGGGAGCGCAGTGCACAGTTGACGTAGTACACGCCTTTCTCGTCAATCCAGGCATTGAAAGCTTTCGCGACGGCCGATACGAGGTCCGCATCGAGATAGGTAAACGTAGATCCGGTATCGATGAGCATCGACCGCGCAAATTCGCCGCTAGTCAGCGTGACTTCAGGTTGTCCAGGCTGAGTATATCCAAACGAGGTCAAGTTTATCCAGTAGCTTTCAGAGGGAGTCTTGGTTATAAACCGGCCTCAACGAGAGTTAGGCACAATGTCACTTACCCTACCTGCTGATATAGTTCCTTTTGGTCGGATGGGTTTGGCCATATTTCTATGGGCTCGAGATAGCCGCGGTATTTCCAACGGTTAACCCCTCCAAAGACGATATGCCCTGTCCGCATCGGTTCAGTCTCCCGCCCTAGCGTAAGAACGGACTCCGGGTGTTTGCATACCAGGCTGATTCAGAGAGTCAGCCGCGAGAGTGCCGACATCAAGGCTGAAAATAGGCACTTCGATGTAGCCAAGCTGGATTAAAAGGTCGAGCAGCGTTGGGTATGGTGTGTTCCATCCCATGCCGTAAGAAACGCCGATGATTCCTGCCCATAGATATGTGCTCCAGGAATTGACGCCAACTCGCGAGTGCGGCAGAGGTAGTCCTGCACGCCAGGCTACGTTAGAGTGCCTCGATAGCTATGATTCCAAGAAATGTCCTACTATCTTGTCCAATGTACACCGTATCATTATACCACGACCCTTCCATATAACCCGTGCCGAACTGCGCAGCGAAGTACACATTCAGAGCCTGTGAAGTGGACGATGTGGTCGTGTTATAAAACCCATATTTCTCACACGCATCCGTATCCGCAGCCCGGGCGCAGTCCGGATCTACCAGGGTTGTGAACGACCCCGTATCCAAGATAAGCGATATTCTCTGTTGCGGTGTCCCAATGTCGACTATTGAATGTCAGTTCGATTTCACGCTTAGTGGTCGTCGAGACAGACGGTCCAGCATGTATACAGTTCCAGCCCCGAAGCTAGCCAGTCCCTCCCTCTGCCATCCTGGTATAGACCGAGATGAGTCACTGGGATAGGCGTCGGAAATGTTTGCTAGATCAATTTTATGTTTCTGTATCGTTGCTGTAATGTGCCGTGAACTATTGCGCTCTTCCTCCTCACTAACCCTGTCGGGTCTATCAATAATGGGCGGTCGAGGTCTGCTTGGGGAGAAACCCAAAATAGGCCAAGCGAATAGACCGTAAATAATGAGTGAGCTGAGAATCATTTTTTCTGCTTGATCGTAGACTGAGGCCGACTGAATAGATGCGCTTGCTGTTTGTTTCTCATCGGAAAAGCGCTAATATCTATGCTAGCACGACGACACTAGGAGACTTGCCGTCCGTGTCGTGACTTTAGGTCATTTATTAACAGATCCGTAAGAGCACGAGTATTCGCAATATAAACGTTCACCTCTAAGAGTCGGTACCTATCCGTTAGCTCATCACTAGGGCGAATACTATGCGTGGCACAGATTTTACCCGCCAGCGATATTCATGCGTGATCAAAATACGGGTAAATACTCCAACACGAAGGGCACGAAGTTGGTTAGGCATCGATGAACATCCGTAATTACCTAGACTAAAGAATGTCGCTGGTCACTATATTTGAAACTGGAGGTCGCACGCGCGGCAGGCATGGCGACTCGAGCGCGTTCATAATACGTAGGACAAACTAAATAGGACCGTTAACAGTGGGCAATCAAAGAACATGATACTTTTGATTTAGTTGAATCCGGGGTCGAATTGAATATTTCATGCTCAACCACAGTTTCGTAAGGGGGTGCTTGTGGGTCCACGCTTTGGACTCCTCGCCATGTATATATACTACTTGATCATGGCTGTCAGCTCTAGATGCGATATCGTGAGATACAGAGTATGATAAAAGTGGTTTGAAGAGGGTTCATCAACTTAAGGCTCAAGCCTTCTGTCAATATGCTGAAGGAGCGCCACAAGTGGTACGTACTCAGTGCCGTTCCTATTCCCCGTCTAGACCCGAGAGACATATATGACAATAATTTGATACAGGAAATGCCGACCTTCTCTGCCGTAGCCTATACCGAACGGTGAGCTATTTCACGAACCGCTCCTCGGCGGCATGGAGGGAGCGGTGACACGGCGATAGCTAGGTGGAAAGCCGGTACAACTTTGTCCGAGCCACGACGCGCTTCGACCACGGGATAGCTGTACCCCTTGTGTTAGAGGCCTTACTAATAGAGATGATGGTTTACAAAATTAACTTCCACATGGCCAAAGTAGCCTCGTACTATCACGAAACTATCTAGGTTGGGATCTGTACCCCACGGAAAGGAATGTCGGAAATCATTACCCCAAATAACTCGTTTGTCCACCCCCCACGGAGTAATGAGCTATCCCCGCGTTGGGGTCTGGATCATCACACAGAATCTCCTCATCCAGAACTCCTACCCCAAGCAATCATGACCGCCCTTTGCGGGGAAGTGTTTAACCTCCTTCGTATCTTGCTATTGATAACGATATCCACGATAGAACTCCCCGACCGGGAAGTCGAAGAGAAACAAGCCATGACTTAAAAACGTTAAGGCTGCGGTAATTATAAAAGCAATTCACGATCTTCGTTATCGCCGGAAGACGGTTAGGCGAAATTGAAGCCAGCTCCTCATCATATCCTACGCTTCCTCGCCATGGACAGCTCGAAGGTTGAGGAGTCCCTGGGGGCTTTCAAAGACAGCAAGGAGGAAATCGAGCATAAGCAGCATGTTATTGAGGAAGCTGCCAAAAAACGCGGTATTGCCGAAGAGCAGATTGTCTTGTTCAGGCAGTTTACCGAGGCAGATGCAGATTGGCACCGTGCCATGAGAAAGAAGTTGATGAGAAAGGTTGACATACATCTACTTCCACTCTTGGTGTTGATGTATCTCCTCAACTTCCTTGACCGAAGGTAAGGCCCCAGCCATTTGGTGTACATCACTTAAGTTATGCTAACTCTAAACGGTACAGCAACTTGGCACAAGCTCGCCTGGGTACGCTCGAGCAAGACTTGGGGATGAAGGGGACTGATTTCAACTTGGCGACGAGTATCTTGTTCGTAGGGTATCTTTTGATGCAGCTCCCTTCAAACCTGTTGCTTACCAGGGCTCGGCCATCGGTGTATCTAAGCATCGCGATGACTATCTNGGGGGGTTATCTCTACTGCGCAAGCGGCTACTCAGTCTTTTGGGGGTCTTGTTGCGGCCAGGTTCTTCTTGGGTTTTGCAGAGGCACCATTCTTTCCAGGAGCGGTAGGAGCATTCTTTACGACTTTCACTCTCATAACAAAACCCCTCAAGTACCTTGACTGACCATCTACCATATTTTCAGATCTTCCTAATGTCTAGTTGGTACACCCGTGGAGAGTTGGCATATAGGATTGCTTGGTTCTATTCGGGTAGCTCGCTCGCTAATGCGTTCGGCGGCCTTATCGGCGCCGGTGTTCTTTCAAATCTAAGCGGCGCTCACGGGATTACGGGATGGTGAGTATTATGCCAACAAGTAATCTCTATCGATACTTGCGTACTAAAATAGGCCTAGGCGTTGGCTTTTTATCATTGAGGGGACGATCACGATCGGGGTTGCTATCATCGCCGCGTTTATTTTACCCAACTACCCTGCAAACACGAAGTGGTTGACTCCTGAAGAGCAAGCATATGCCCAATGGCGACTAGTCGACGACACTGGAGAGGCTGATGTTGCCGACTCTATTTCAGTCAAAGAGGGCGTCAAGCTAGCCTTTAAAGACCCAAAGCTATACCTCTTCACACTCCTCCAGCATGTTTCCCTGTTATCTCAGGCTTTCCAATACTTCTTCCCCACTATCGTGAAGACACTCGGGTTTGGGACTATCGAGACGTTACTCCTTACTGCGCCTGTCTGGATAGCCACATTCTTAGTCTCCCTCGTTGTAACGTACACTTCAGGTCGTTTCGCGGATCGCAGTATTCACATCATTTGCTTGATGTTGATCTCTGTTGCCGGGAACATCATAGCTGTATCGACCCTGAACACGGGAGCGCGCTTCTTTGCCGTGAGTGATTCCCCTGTCCCGAATTATCATGCCCGAAGAATACTTAGGAGAATTTCTTGGCTCCGCTCTACTCCTTCACCGCTGACTCTGGGTTTCCGCAGATCTTCCTCTTGCCTATCGGTGCTGTCACGGCATATCAGATCATTCTCGCCTGGGTTGCTAACAGCTTCCCTCGCCCGCTAGTAAAGCGAAGTGCTTGTATTTCCGTAGCTAACCTAGTTGGAAACTCGGCGAATATCTACGGCAGCTATATGTACCCTGCGTCTGATGGCCCACGATATCTTCCAGGAGGCGCCGCCACTGCTGGTGTGGCATTTCTAGTCGCTGTTGTCGCTTTAGTCGCAAGGTTGGTATTAAAGAGGGAGAATAAAAAGCTAGCAGAGCGCGAGGCATCTGAGCCCGAAGCTGGAGCTGTCGATGGTGGATTTAGATATATACTTTAGATAGTATATATATATGTAGTGGAATTGAGTGATTGGGAGCTATTCCCTCGAAGACCTACACACTTACAGCTAGACACCGTGCCTGCGATGGCTATATATAATAATTGATGATATCTATTATACGAGGTCGAGACGGCTGAGCAAGTCTTGTTCAGCTAAGCTGAAGGCTAGCCATCGAGACTAAATCAACAAGCGTAAGCTTTTGAGACGAATCTAGTCAATCTCATAAGACCATGTGCTTTGCTTCCAAGGCCGGCGACCGGCTTATTCGCGAATGGTTACCCGACCCTCACTCGGTGAACAATGAGGTTGAAAAAAGTACTGAACTACATTATCATTCATAATAACGATAAGAAAAGCTTCATGCCCCTAGCATTACTGTAGACTCAACTCTTGTCAATCCCTTTGATGATTAAGATGCTAGCTAGTATTCACTTTGACATACACTAACGAAAATAGACCCCATGAGTAACAAGATGCGCGGAAGCAGATAGGTACCGACTACATTCGGATGGAGTCTTTCGAGAGTCGCTTACTCCTGTGAGATTGGCCGAATGAAAAAAAATTTGGTGGGCTCAATTCAGTCCTTATCTCACTCGCACCACTCACCCACATCTTTCTCATTCAGTAAGGAGCTCATACCGGGTGATGACGGCTATCCCAACCCGACCATTTCCAACCAGAAGTAAAGCGACCTGCGAAAAACGGCCCGACGTAACCTTGCTACTAACAAAACGCGTAGTAGTCTGAAATGAACACGAGGGGGGCCGGAAGAGAATGCTTGTCAAGCAAAAGCTAGGCGTCGTGAGCCGGGTGAATAAGAGCTCTGCCCGCATAAGATGAGTTGGCAAAGTTCATTGGGGGAAACGGATGCACTTGAGACCATGTTGCCACGAATTCTTCGTGTTGTTAGTATCGAACTGCGAGCTCGCTGCTTGGGCTAGCGCTCTCCAAACGGCGATTATTCGAAGCCCTTATGAGTCTTTCTCTAACGTGAGCACAGCTAGACCGCTGCCGGGGACCCGGGATTCAATATAGGAGTCAAGTGATTTGGAGGGACCATGGAAGTGGGTGTATCCAAGCTTACCTCGCTCATGGTCCCGATTCCGGTGCCGCGGGAAGAGTGGCGATATGAGAGATCTAGACGCCCTCGCTTATCCTCGCTAATAAAGACCCAGAAGAAAAAAAAAAGAATGGGGTGGAATGGTGGATTCGGCTCACGTCTGCTTAGCAATTAGACTATCTAATGAACCGAAGTTGTGTTTTCTCACTCAGCCCGGCTTCAAGACTAATCGGCAATAAGCAGCTTAACGCCAGAGATCTTGTCAGCGCCTGATTATTCGCGCCGAAGACTACAAAGAAATCTCACGGCGCCCCAGCGAACGTCTCAATCACCAAAGTCAATTGGTGCCCAGAGATGTGTTTGCGGTGCACAGTCAGCTGTACCTGAATATCACTCTGGGGTTACCATACCACGACGCCACGTATCACTATAGAGTAGCATCCACCGCCCACGCCTAGTTCGAGGGAGCATGCTGGATTGGTTGTTCAGCCTTATAGATGACATGGGTAGCAAATGGGGTGTTTACGAGCGAACGGAATGCTACGCCCTTTGCGGGCATCGCATGAACTTTCCGGTATAGATTTCGCGTACTGCCTGGCTTGGTCCCTTAAACTACTAGCATTGGAGGGTGACGATGCCGGTGACGGGAAAACTGGGGTTTCAACTTGGGGGCAAGTTAATCAGTGACGAATAACCGGTCGACTAAAGAAAGTATAGTATGCAGTTCAAGACACTGAACGAGGTCGTGATGTGTCAAGAAACCCCCATGAAAACGCCTCCGTTTTGCTGCCCGACTTGATTCCAATGTTTGTGATATGATGCAGCCGACTTGCATATAACGTAACTGATAGCGATTATGTTTGGGGCAAACTCGACCCAACAACCCCTCGGGAGCACGCTGGCAAGGGCATATTTTGCGGGATGGTGTTCATTGCGTGAGATTTGGACGGCTGTGCCTTGCAGATGAGGTGAGCGAGTCCCCATCCCCAGAGCTTACGGGCCGGGATCTGGCCCGCTCCCGTCCATCCACCATGTTTAGGATCACATCACTTCTCACATTCAGCTTGAGCATCACATCTAGGACTAACTATGGCTTCCAAGATACGACCTAGGATAATAGATATACCTACATAGGTATACGTCGTCACCCCTTACATATTTCTTCCGGTCAGTGTGCACCCCCTAGCTAGAAAAGCTACATTTTGGGGGCGAATTGAGGGGGTTGCTGCAAGTAACATCACCCCGGATTTCGATAGATTTCGTAATTCGATGACAAGAATATTACCTAGGAGACGTAAACCGGTGAGTGACTGAAAAGGCCTCGGCCTGCACCGGCCGAGCTCAACGATCAAAATTGCTCTCGGCTTCAAGTGGGCGTCGGTATGATCATCATTGGGTTTCCACGTGAAGAAGGGTAGCTTGTCTGTCAGCCAAGCTACTCAGGTGCTACCATCAAGCTAGGTAGCTATCTATGTAATTGACGAGTGAGAGTGAGAGGGGAGGGGAGGGGGGATAGAGCTATCTACTGTATGTAAGTAAATACATACATAGCTTACTCTAATGTGGGAGAGTAAGAAGGAAAGACGGTTATGTTACCCGGCTCAACTAATCAGCTCGCGATCGCAAAACGCGAATCACCCACTGCCACATGCTTCTCGACCCTACTATGCATTAGCTTGTTCCCGAAAATTCTGACGGTGAGCGCTCTAGGCGAAATGGGGAAGGTATTGGGCAGCGGAAGCCTCGGCGACACATGGTTCGGTCCCAGCGGGTGGGATTCCAACTATGTATGGATGTACAGTTAGTAGAGCTCGCAGCCCTATCTTCCTAGTTACTAGGGAGCTTGCGAGCTCGCGAAGTTAGTCGGGCGATTTCAATTTTCTGGAAGCTCTCTATTTCGGTAGAACACCGTTAGCATGGGATGCTTACTGCGATCGGTGCCAGCCAGTTTTGTCCTTGCCCCCCCCCATATCCATAGCCAGGCCATCATCTACCTACTTACATAGGTATCTAGATACCATACCTACTCTGAGCCGGACTTTTTAGAGGCGCAATTAATCATTACGTAGATTGTGTGTTTCCTTTCCCGGCTGGGCGCCGAATCGGCTGAATGAAGATACACCTAGGCACAGCATAGGGATACCAACCAGGATTCATGTGCATTTCCCCGCTGTCAATATCTAGGTCTTACCACCGTTTGCTGCACCGGTCCAGGGTACCTGGGCGACATGGCGCGCCGAAGCAAAGGCAATTCCCGAGCTTCTACTTATCTGCAGGATTAACATGGGTAGACATGTGCGCGTGTATGCAAGGCATCATCATGTAAGCTGTTAGTAGTGTAGGTATGCTCTTAACGCAGTCGCAGCAGCTCATGTCTGACGTTATGGCAAGGGATCTTGATGAGGATCAACGCGGCACTTTTGTGTACAGTCTCGATTATTGCGGAGTTGTGCGGAATCATCGTGATGAGGCAAACCCTGGATCGGAATTTGATCACAGATCGAAGTCCCTAGAAAAGCCCGCAAGACAGCTTACCTGTGGATTGGCCCATGGCGAGATATGGTATCAGTGTATGTAGGTATCTGCCGAGAAACGGCGCCCTTAGTAAGGTGAACCAGTGACTAATATACCTAGCGATTTCGCTCATACCCGACCACGGCTCTATTAATAAGTGAATCTCGAAAATTTTTTCCTGGGATCGAACTCGCCATCCTTCGAGTGGAACAGCTCTCGACCCGGAACATAACTGTTTCCTGCTTAGATGAATATTGTAATTATAACGTAGATACCTAAAGCCTGTTACGGAAATGCCCAACAGCAATACCTAGCCTAGCAGTTTTCGGACTCAATGAATGAGTAATAGTGAGTTGTATCAATGATGATTGTGACAGCATACATACATACCTCTTACACTAGCCCAAGGCGCTCTAGCTAGCTATCTCTGGGATCTCTGGGCGGCTCCGAGCAAATCGCGTCTTGCCATGTGCACTAGGTCTACGGGGACTAGCGATATTGGGGTGACGTGTGTTGGTAGAGAGATACACTGCCCGGATAGCTGTTCATCGCCCTAACCCCGTCAGTAATGTCGGCCTCGGTCGAAAATTCGACGCCACCCTATGTTTTTGTAGCTTTACCAGTAACACAGGCCAGACACAGGCCAGACACAGGCCCCTACAAACATATGTCCTAGCATGTGAGCCGTCAGATGTTACGGATCGCCAGCAAGTTGCTGTGTTGCTACAATGCAGGCTGTTTCGTACATTGAGTACATCGTTCCGAGGGGGGGAAAAGTTTTCATGTTTATCAATCCTACAGGTTCAATTGTGGCAACGTCCTGCTTTGAAATCCTAATACCTTGATATGCTTGTTGATGTGAGACATGGTCGGAGCGCGCCGGTATACCAGCCTGGGGAAATTTTTTTCTTGTTAAACCCCTTGCAACAAACATCCGGACGTTTCCACACAAGCTGCGTTCAGGAGGCGCGTGTCATATCATATTACCTAGGTACCCTGCTGTAGGTGCTGCTTTGTAGAACGGGTCGTGTTCGGTAAATTCACTGTAATCCTCGGTTCGGTCGTGAAAGCTATATTCACTTATGTACTGTTGGTTAGCAGTGTTCTCCATTTGCTCGAAATTCCCGAACAAGATACAGCTCTTTATGGTCATCGCCGAATGGGGGTGTTGCCCGACCCTCCAAACTACCTCGACTAATGCAAGGTACAGCTCGCAGCTATCCCACTCCGGCGGTGCTGCGTGCTTGACATCACACGAACCTAATACGCATATGATCGCCCTGGAAATTATCGTGACGCGCGCCGCGATGCTCGAAACAATAAATGCACGAGGCAATATTCTACTGAATGTGATCGCTACGAAGGCCGGTGAGATGTTCGCGTAGGCAGAGATTCCGTATGCGCAGATTGAGAAATATCGGTACGATCATGGCCTGTCTGTATTGGACCGGACGAATCTCCAGTCGTAATTAAGCGCACGTTGTTCGATGGGGGCGACTGTAGAAACCGGACCGACCTTGCGTAACAAATGTAACAAGAAATCGTATGTGAATAACCACAATACGATAGAGCTCTACTGCTACGATTGGCCGGACCAGGCTGGGCAAACTCACGTATGCGTGATATCACAATCATAGGGACTAAACAGGAAGAAATACCGGGAATTGTGTATACGATCCATAGAACCTCCTAGATTCGGGCAGGCTTATTCTCGGCGGTGATGGTGTGCGGAATTAGCCTCTTCTCGAAAGAGGGACTGTCGATGACGTAGGTGGCCTACTATTGATGCGATAAAGGTTCCGTCTCGCCGAGCGGAACGGCTTGCCAGGTGGTGATGCTTCTATGGTTGCCAGAGACTGCTGGGCACGATGCGGCACTGCAGGCGACTCGGGTGGTCGGCGAACTGGAAGCAATCTTTGCGTGACAGGTCAGACCTCGGATCATGAACTTATGTAGACGACGCAAGAGTGAGGAGTTCGCGAACCGCGAATTGTATGAACTGTATCGCGATGAACTCTGGCACCCCGGGGTTGTCCCACACGGTCCTGGGGAAGGGGAAAAAAAAACGAAACCGGGCGGCCGAAGAAATTACTGAGGCAGTGTTACCTATGTAGCTAAGCAGATCAATAAGCTCAAGGCAAGGGCACAAGTCATGGAGGAGCATCTGCGGGCTGGCTGTATGAGACAAGGGGCGGAGTGAGATGTTTGTCGTGTGCTGGAATGCATGCATCGTGCCGTTCTGAGGCACAGCCCTCAAGCCAGAAGCCGGCGTGGAGAGTTGATTTATGATATGGATATGTTGTGATGTCTCGACATGCGCTTCTAGTTACCGATGTTGCTGTCGCAGGTTAACGGGGTAGCAAGGTATGTAGGAGAGATGTCTGCTCTCTTATTGCTTCGACTATACTTACACGCCGTTTATACTGCAAGCCTCCAAGCTGTTGGCCAACCCCTGGGCTTTCAGCTCAGGATGAATAGTATGGATCTACTGGGCTGGTACTGTAACAAAATATGGGAAAAGAAAGAGGCTTGGAAGCCCCCTGAAGCTGGGTGCAATCAATCGGAGAGGAGTTCAAAGCTTCGGCCCTCATGGGCGATGATCTTTTCCTTCCATAAAGCCNGCGCGCCGTCGATACAGGACAATGGAAAAACCATACGTCTACATCTGTACATAATGGCATACTGTTTTGCTTGATAGCTAAATGTCAAATTACTGTATTTATTTTTAGTCTGAGTGTCCAGTACATACCTACCTAAATGGTTACTTGAGTTATCTGCTCTTCGCCATGGTACTGGTACTGGTATGGGCCATGACAAAACAGCTAGCTAGCTTATTGACGCTGCTTGGCTTCGTTTCTTCCTGTGGCTGCGAGACTGACACAGTAATCCTGACAACAAGAGACTGGATTGTACGGTAGTACAAATACAGTGTATATACATAGATGTCAATTATTTGAACTGTGCTTGTGTTATGCATACACAGTACGTGCCTACTTGCAGTAATACTTCATGGATGTACGGGCAATAATATGATGAATTATGTTTTGAATAGAACAGGTCATAATCTACAGTAGTTTATGTAGCTGGTGTCACTTGTTATCTATAACGTGGCACGTAGAGAACTAGCTGACTGATGTTACCGGGTCAAGAAAAAACTTGAAAAACTTCTGTAATTCTGACTTTATCTAAGCTGCATATTCTGACCTGATGCTATCTATGTACATAGACTAAGTGCTTATGTGATAGGTTGATGAACCCTGTATGTACAATGGGCAATTAAGGTTGAGCCCAAGCCTCTGCCCAAGCCTAGAAACGTCTACATACGCCGAAAGGGGCAACAATACCCTACCTAACCACGTAGTTCCAGCGGCCGGCTCAGCGGGGACTGTTACCCGAGCGTCCGGTGGCGGGATCCCTATACATACATACATACAGTTCACGGTGCAGTACAGTGCCGCAACAACACGGTGGTGACAAGCGTCGTCTCGGTATAACTTGCCATGCTTCATGCTTACATTTTTTTTTTTTTTTGTATTTGTATGACAATAACACAGTGGCGCTCTCTAGTGGTGACGGCACTAAGTGGACAAACGAACCATCTTCGCTGCACTAGCATCGGTGCTATTTTATTTTATACACGGGGCTTTTAGACAGCGGGAACATGTGTTGTTAGGCGTCGAAGTTGAAGGCGGGAGTCATTAGTGCCTTGTTGAAAAAATTCTTAGGGTACTAGTACGAGTGTGGTGTAGTACGGGAGAACAACAACTCAACAGCGCACAGAGTTGGATAGATAAGGCCTAGGGCCTACCTAGGCTCAACTAACTTCCCAGGTGGGTTGGCTATCTTGTACAGGGTATTCCGGAGACCATTCCGCCCAGATTATACCGCATTGTAGAATACCTACCTACTGTACATAACATTCCTTTATGCTGTAGGTATGAAACATATGTAGGTAGAGAGGTACCTAATTATTATATCGATGGCGCACACGTGTTTTATACATACAGTGTCCGTCCGTACGTCCTGTCTGCCTACCCATTCGCCCATTCGCCATTTCGCCGTGACACCGCCCGCCCGCCCACGTAAGTTTGTAAGTACATAGGTATGTAGGTAAGAGGTAGCGCAGGGAGCGTGGTTGATATGTAGGTACCTAAGGTAATGTTATGGATGTACGTTAGGTGCTGTAGACCGACTTTTTCACTGCCCTGGCCAAGCAGCTTGAAGCGGACAAGCGGGATAAAATACTAAAACGTCAGTGCTTCTGGTCAGCGACAGCGCCAGCGCCAGAAGAAGAAGAGCTACAGTACGCTAAGCAGCCCAACCGTCCGCTCAGACCGGAGAGGATCCGCTATCTTCCCATTTGTCTGGGTTCGGCCTGATGGGGCTAGGCTGTGTAGAATGGGGTCGTCACGACGGAGTCAACAAGGGTTGTGTGAGCGAAAGTAGAAAGAAAAAAAAATTAAAAAATTGTACGACGTACTGTACTGTCCGGGGCTATCCCGATTCCTGGTCCCAGACTACCTACTTCCAGGTGGGTTCTGCTGTCAACAGCCCATGCCATACCATGCCATCGGTGATTCTATGTATGTAAGTAGGTATGTACCTAATGTAGGTATCGTCGGCAAAAGCAGAGGCCAGTCAGTCATCCTGGGTTTGTAAGTCAAGTCAGACCAAGTCAAGTCAAGTTAAGTCATGTCATGTCGCCCCAACCCACCGCCCAACCATCGTCTTATTACCACTGCCATTGTTTCTCTAACAAGTTGGCCTCCCCCTTTGCTCTCTGCCTGCTGCATGTAGTTACCACCAGACAAACCCCGACATGTGAGAGAGTGAGAGTGTGAGGAATTCGTGAGAGTCAACTGAGCTTTCCCACCTCCCGCCCTGTCCTGCCCTGCCCTGCCCCCGATCTCCCGTTTGTCCACGGACCCCCCTGCCTGCACCAAGCCTCCAGCCATTACGGACTGGCTCGGGTCGTCAGGACTCCCACGCTCACGCACATAGACACACATATACATACATGCACCGTATCCCGTCCTACCACCACAGGATTCAGAACAGCTTGTTCAGCTTCCACGGCAATATATACCTTCAACCCCGCGTTTACCTACTGGCATCTGTCGTGTCCTTGTTACCACCCAGGACTCGAATTTGGAGACAGGTCTCGCACCACCACTCGCTGGGTCGGACGTCACAGGGCCATCTGCACGAGACCCCGGACCAGTATCGGAATTGGGACGAATCCTGGATTTGATTGGCACAGAGGCGGTTTTTTTTTCTTCTGCTTCTGGAGGACCAGCACACACAACAGGAGCCTAACTACCACCTACCCCACGAATGCTCCCAAGCGGTATACACGCCACAATTACACACCACAACTCACATATCACGCACCACACACACACAGGCCGGGTACACGTGGACCACTGCACCTAGCTAAAAGTCGTGTGCACGGCGAGTGGTACACGTATGAATGCGCGAAGCCACGAGGCCACTTAGACCCCAGGACGCCCTCCAGACTTGACTCTATCAGGAGTAGCGACGAGGCAGCCAGCATAACCCAATCTAGCCTGTCAACAAATATCTGCCTTGCCTGGTATATTATGTCGACGGAGAACTGACGTCTTGCTCCCTGGGTGTTTTGTGTTGTGACCATTGCTTAGTGAAGAAGAAGAAGAGTACAGAGGGATCGGTCAAAGCGCGGGAAGACCAGAACAAAACAAGATCAGAGAATTGGAGACGACGTAGCAGCAAGCTCCCCATCCTCCCATTGACGTATACCTCTACCTATAGGTTAAGTAGGTTGGGTATATTGGAGAAGCAAAGCATACATACATCATACGGCACCCCCCCACCATTTGTTGCTCTCACCACCGCTGCAACGCCAGACACACACGAACGCGCCCACTTACACCACTTCCACCAACGACCGTGGCCGTTCACTCACACATAACCCAAACACGACGACAATCGTTGCGTTGCCTCTTGGTCCAACTAGATAAATAGAAGTGCAGCCATTGACAGTATCTTCGAATTACTATCCTTGTCTCGCATATCGATCTAGTCGTCGACGCACTCAAGCAAGGTCCCTCGTTGTGACGACGGCGTGATTGCTGACCTGTGCTACAAGATAGCACAGACGATATGTCTCCCGGACTACGCCCTCTTCGACTGCCTCTATTGGTTGAACGAAGGAGAAAAGAAGAGGAGGCTGCTGCCGTTGCCACAATGGCAGCCTACGAGAATGAGGGCGAAGTTTTTCCCACTTACGCATACCACAGCCGGCAACACCAGCAAACCCGCCAACATGCATTCGTCACGACGGATTCGATTCCATCGGATATAACGCCCGCTACTCCAACCTTTTCTACTCGGGGACACCTACGTTATTCGAGCTCCGTGTCCTCATTCGATCTGGCTATACCTGCCAGCTACGAAGATTCACCGCCATCACCTACTCAGGTTGTGCAAACGCCTAGCAAACGCATTCTCGATGACGTCGAAGAAGAGCCGTTTGAGTATGACCGCTTCAATAACTATCTTAAGGCCGTCCATGTCGCATACGACGATGTGCCCGAACATTTCGATCTATACGACTGCTTGTGTAAGTACATATCCATTGCTATTGAGTCACCTCATGATGCATATTTTAACCGGCCTACCCTTCTAGGTGACGAGCCCTGTGTTCACAGAGACACCGATATCGTGCGGACTACAACCAACTTCTATGGTCGAGGTAGGATATTCGAGACCGACCTCGGGGCCCTAAGCGACAGTGACTCTCCTGGTTCCCAACGGACATCGCGGACGAAACAGCGCAACGGATCTCTACCGCCATTTATGGGTCTTTCATATCGGATAGGGGCTCGCTTCCCTTCCCTTGCCC
>JAPUUL010000397.1:0-19330 GCA_029590625.1 Lasiodiplodia mahajangana
TCATACCGAAATCACATTGGCAGTCAGAAGCACAAAGCAAAAGAGGCGGCTCTATCAAGGCGAGGTGGCACGATAGACGACGCCAGCTCCGTCATGAGTTCTACTTTCTCTCTTGGAGATCCTATAGCTGTGTTGAATGAAGAGGTGGATTCTGATGCAGAAGAGGAGTTCAACGAAGTCGTTGAGGGTCTACAGAAAACCAGTCTAAAGGAGCGCCCCTCTCCCGTCAAGAGACCCTCGAACCCCGCTCCCTCAGCGGAGCCTCAACATCACCAGGAACATCCCGTAGTAGAGCAACCGAGCGAACCTTCATCCAAGACGGAAACCCCAGTTTCAGATATTACCTTGAGAAGCTGCCTGTTCTGTAATTATGATTCCCCCACCGTCCCTCTGAATGTTGTTCATATGGAACGTATACATGGCATGTTCATTCCAGAGAAGCAATATTTGGTCGACTTGGACGGCCTGATTACCTCGCTACAACAGCGTATTCAGGAGTTTCATGAGTGCCTTTATTGTGCAAAAATGAAAAACACCGTTGCTGCGGTGCAGACACACATGCGCGACAAGGGACACTGTATGATTCCCTTCACGACCGAGGAAGAACAACTTATGATTGGTGACTTCTATGATTTCAGGAGCACTTATTCGGATGCAGAGGAGTCGGAAGACGAGTCTGTTGATGACGACAAGCCTAACGGAGGTGCCAAACTTGGGGCCAAGCGATCGTCAAAGGCGGTCGGCGAAAATGGGGACGAGATCACGGGAGAGGAAGAAGGTTGGGAGACCGATAGCTCGGCTTCATCCTGTAATTCGGAAGATCTTCAAGCCATTCCAGTGGATAATTCTTTCCGGCAATACGAGCGACTAGATAAACACCCCCATCATTCGTCTCACGACCCTCGGCATCATCACCAAATGGACGGCTGGCATTCTCATGCGCACAAGCATCGAGCTATTTTCTATGATGATACTGAGTTACATCTACCCTCTGGCCGCGCTGTTGGCCATCGGTCTTTGGCGAAATACTACCGTCAGAACCTGCACAACTACCCCACAGCTGAAGAACGCGCCGAAAGATTGGCTATCGAGGACGCCGAAGCCTCGGACGGTGACGAAGAGACAGATAAAAACAGACAAGTCGCTCGTCGGCAAGACCGTGGCAAATACGGAGCTGTAGTCACCCGGGCAAACGGCGGCCGTGGAATGACAGGAGTAAGCGAACAAAAGAAGAAGGAAGTTCAGCGTGCAGTGCCGCGCAGTGTCCGGCAGCAACAGATGAGAGAAAACCGCAATACCTGGCTCTTGAACAGGAGGAACAATCACCAGGAGCATTACAACTACCAGATCTTGTGATCTGTAGCTGGAATGGGGAATGAAGAAGAAATGCATGTCACGTGTCTGTCTAGAGTCTACGGGGAAAAGAATCACGGTGAGCCTTTGCACTTGGTCGCGTTGGTCGGTATACAGCTTCCTCAATAAACGAACATTTGCGTATAGAGTATCTTATGATTTCATGATGGGCATATCAGCAGGAACCTGTATCAATGTGCGCTCGGTGGGAATACCCTTACAATTACTTAAACCGGTAGAATTANGGGGGGGTCGGAGTTCTTTGACATTTGCTTCTCATGACGTCGCTTATTTCTTCCGTGGTGACACAAGTACCTTTTGTGAGTTACAGGCAGCGGCAGCTTCGGCTCAGGTTCGGGCTCCGGCCCTACTGTCGAGGGCTCTATTCTGGCCAACCCAGTTTGCTCTTCGTCAAACTTAATACGGGCGGAGACAGGCAGTAATCCATAATATCGAAATTGAATGGTATATATTTGACACTTGATCGCTCGGTTTATCTCAATTTCTGCCGTCTTTATCACTGTCAAACAGCCGGACAAGTACACCATGAGCCCGAGCGTACGCAACACTAAAATCTTTGCTACTAGGTCGAGCAATTCCCTCATATTGAGCCGCTGCTAATTCCATGGCCGACACGCCGTCCAAGTTACGAGCGCTGGTGTTGACGCCGGCATCGATGAGCGCCTGAACCACCTGAGGGAACCCTGCCTGAACGGCATAGTGAAGCGGCGTGTTGCCGCGGGAATCTACAAGGTTTAAGTCAGGTTTGCGTGATATATGGTCCTTAATCTGCTCGCATGTAGGCGCGTCATTGCCTTGTGAAGCAGAGTCTCGCAGCCCGTCTATTAACGCTGTCAAAGGCGTTCTTCCGCACTTGTCGTATTCATTGATGTCGACATTCCTGTCCGCTATTACTGTGGAAAAGTTGGGACAACCACCCGCGAGTAGCTGGCGTATATTCTCGCCCTCCCAGCTATTAGGCGCGTTAATTTCCTCATTCATTTCCGACATCTTCTGATAAATCTGCAAGATGAAAAGAAGATTTCTGAAGTCCGTATCTTGCAATATGTCGTAAACGAACTCGAAAGCGTCACTAGGGAGGCCAGCTTCTGACAGTGGGACGGATAGCTTCCATGAAATGCTCTGTAGCAAACGCTCAGCCTCGGTCTGCGGCGAGAGATATCGCATTTGGTCGATGAGGCCGCTAAAGAACGTTCTCTCGAGGCCGTCGCGTGAGTCTAAGTCGAACCCTTCTGCGATGACCAAGGAACAAAACGAAGTTGCCGTTACATCCGGCGGAAAGACGAGCGTGCGCCAGCGCCGGGAAAGCACATGCATGAATGTTTCTCCGTCGATATTTTTGACGTTCAGTAAATCAGGGGCGCGCCGATGATGGTAGGGGTGCTCGCACTTATCTAGGTGTTGGCCAGCATCGGACGAATCCGGGGACTGGCACTCGCAAGGTCGCTGATTAAGGAAGTAGAGTATAAGCGGGATGGATAATTCATCCGGGGCCCATTCCGCAGCTAAATGGAAAGCAGTACGATTCCAAAAATCTCTGCCGTATTGCATTGTGAAATCTTTCTGGTTGAGGCCCCCGTTCTCGAGCTCTGCCGGCAGTGATTGCGGAGAAGCTGTCTGAAGGAATTTGCGGTGAATACAGTTTTTTCGGTACCGACAGCATAGTTGGATGAGCTTTGCGCTTTTATCAGTTGGGGGGATATTGACATCGTGAGTGATGGGTGAAACATCGATACCAGTTGCAATGGCTGCAGACTGGCGCGATGCGAATGAGGATCGGAGCGATTGTTTGCTTAGGAGACTGCGTATATCTGAGTAGAATGAAGAACGTAACGATTGTCGCGATATATTCTCGAACTTCTCGCGGACCCAGGACAAACGAATATAGGATCGAGAATCGGAAGTAAATGTCTTCAGTGATTGTTGATCACTGTCTAGTGCGTTGTTCCGCACGACTCTACTCTCTGTTCGGTGGTAAGGGTGATAGCGGTGACATTCACTGCGTCCCGGAAAAAGCGGAGCCACTGTAGATAATGCTAATTCGGAGAGGATGGTGCTTCCGGGCCGGCTATCATCTCGTTTGTGATGTGACGCTTGGCTCTTCTCGTGCTTAGAGACCCGACCGTGCCTAATGAGACGGAAAGCTTTGATTCTTTTGCGTGCCTCCCCTAGATTTCGAGGCCTATACTGCCGGTAGCCGTCCCATAACAGTTTCTGGAGTTCATACTGAGTCGACCGAGTCTCTGTCTGAACGTGTGTGCAATTTGATAGCGGGACGCTCAGCCCGGCGTGATGTCTTGAGTAAACGTTAGTTTTACCACATGCAACGTTCTCAGTTATCGCAGTAAATACTCCGTACCTTCTTTTAAGCTCTTCTAGTCTAGCGACTTCAGATATCAACTGGCTTATTTGTTTTGTATTCAGAATTGACTCGGGTGTGTAAAGGTAGAGTCTAATAAGGCGACGCTTCATGACTTGTTGCTGCCATATGCGGCGAGCTGTAGGTGGCCGACCTGGCCCTTTCTTGGGTGTTCCCCGTCCCCTGTTATTCGTTGATGTAGTGGAAGAGGAAGATGCTGTAGCATAGGGGCTGCCCATAGACTTATAAGATGAATTTAGTTGTCTACTTCCACCCTCTTTTAAAGGGGCAGGAATAGCATCATAGGAAGAAGCGGCCATTAGTTCCATCGTGGGATTCGGTAGTAGCGTGATTCCTAGAGGATTATTCATGTTGACCTGTCTGTGAAAATAAAATGTACTTCATGGCGACTAATAGTAGAACTCGCTTTGTGTGATGTGAGGCTCAGCCAAGACCCCGCCCATAGAGTGGCTGTCTCCAGCGCAAAAATACACTGGCCAATTGAGGCCTCACCGCTTGGGGGCCACTGATACCTCTGTTCCATGCGCAAAAAACCCCTGCCCATGATGGCCATTGGGATGATGCCTTGTGGAACCAGGCAACTACAGGCGTGGGTATTTCTTGGGTGGCTTAATTAGCCGCATGATACCCTAACAGTGGTTGCCTACAGACTAAACATACATCGAAGAAGATTAGGCAGAGCAAAAACGAGATGTAAATTGTAAAGAGATTTGAATCATAGGTAAGTAGGTAGAAAATGGACGAAATAATAAGTTATGATGTGACGTAGAGAACGTCTTACCACCATACGGCTACGACATGGCCATTTCTTATGTGTCGCAGATGTTAGAACGCAATGTTGGATTTGCATGATTGTGACCTAGCTCATGCAACTTAGTTCAATATTGGATTACTACATAAGAGGGTGTCTACCATGAGCAGCCTTGCGCAAAAATTATCTTATTCGCAAATGCTGGGTATTTACCAACCTAGGAAAAATGGATTAAGCTATCTACTATTACTAATTTTTGCGCGAGTCCGTTCACGTGTAAGCATGAGACAACGAAGTGAGGCCAACTTTATTAGATAGGCCATATAAGATGGAATATGCTCTACGATATGACAGAAGATGTTGATCTAGCTCCGATTGTCGTCTCGATACCTAGTGATGACTAACTGTGGTGAAAGACTTTAGAATCACCATCCAACTTTTTCTGACTTACTAACGAGCAACCTGTACTCATAAAATGACGGACGGCCTTTGGGAAAACCCACAAACTGCAGAAGCGACAATGTACCGCTACCACACTAATGATGCTTTAACTGATAGCTTCAACACTCCAAACTCGAGAGACGAGACCATGTCTTTAAATTTATCTCCCTCGACTGTATTTTCACCCCTCGCAAACCCACCGGCTACCATCAATAACTTTGGTATTTTATCTGACCTTTTCTCAACAGTCTTTCCGCAGCTAATGAGTCGATAGATATGGCCCAAACTCGTCAAGACTTTGGCCCGTTCTTTTTCGATCTTACTCACTCTACGGTCCTTATACCTACCATAACTAGTCTTCATGAATGCCAACATATTACAGAGCCTAGTCTGATTAACGACATCTACCCCTTAGGGTGTCATGGGGACCGTCACCCGGCCCAAGCAGTCAGCCCGCTATACCCTTATTTTGAACCCAAGAGCATGCCTCCGGATGTAGGAAGGTATACCGCAATGGCTCAACAAATCCAAGAACCCAGGTAACTTGAAACCGTGTTTATCAAGGAAATATAATGCTAATTCAATCTACAAGGCCACGCACGTACCAGAAGTCCGCCAGGAATAAGCCCCGTGACTGCTCTCTTTGCCAAAAGTCTTTCGCTTCAAACAGGGATCTCAACCGACATCTCTGGTCTATACATCCAATTTATGCTGCTGATAATGATATCCCCTCGCAGCAGGCGTCATGTAATGCCCCCGGCTGTACATACACTGGAAGACGGGATAATGTTGTACGCCACGCCCGGATAAAGCACTCAATGGGAAGACGGGGAGAATCGAGCCTTGAGTCCAAGAGCTGAAGTGAAATCGTTGAGGCTAATGGCTGTTAACTTGAACTATTGCTACGCTCATATGATAAGGGCGACGGGTATTGCTGTGCCCTTTTCCCTCTTTTTTTTTCTTCTTCCTTTCTTTTCTTTCCCAGAGAGGGGGATAAACCCTAAGTGCGTAGACAGGTTCGATAGGACGCTATATAATTAGAGGGCTGTAGGGAGACAAGTAGTGGTGTTATGAGGCTTGATGACTATAATGACTTAACCTGGCAACGAAATAGAAAGGAAGCTTTGTCGATATTTGCCTATAGGGGGCGAAGGATACCGATAAAAGAAGCGTGACATATAGGAACACTGGCTATATATTCTTAACATACTACCATCAATTTAATGAAGTTCCTCCCAGCAAGATGAACCATTTTTCTCTCATGTAGTCTCGTCTAAGCTCGTATTATTATGCTTGGTGGGTCTGTTGTGCTAAATTCGCGACATGCGACTCATCTGTGCTTATGCCGATATCTGCTATCGACTACTCGACGAGCTCGAAAGAACTGAGCTCTATACCGGCCTAGACGGAACGATAACTGGTATAAAGAGTGACGGATACGGACGTGCCCTATTGGCTGGGGCGCTAGGAGGCTAAGAAAAGCGATTCATCATTATTCTCAAGTTGATAATCTCAGCCATGCCGTCCATCTCAGAGTCTTTCGAGATATAACTATTGTTGGTAAAGCTGTGGCCGCTCTCAGGCGCCGTTTTGACGTAGCCGAGGCATGACTCCTGAAATTAATGCCCTAGCGAACCATATCGACTCCCACAGCACTGTGATAGGGAGGTTGTCCGTGATGTTGGAGAATGTACCACCATTAAAGAGGGGGCCGGAAAGCAAAGAAATACTTTTGATAAATTGCGGCAGGATCTTAGTTTGTATTGACCCGTGCATTGCTGAGTACTTCTAGGTAGTTTATAGACAAGTCATACGTGACCGTCCTTAGCTCGTTGAACTTGCCGACGCTCACGCTAAAGCGTAACGTCTCGGCATAACTGGTGACTAGGCGTATAGAGCGCGGCCATGTGGTTTTCTAGGTGAAAGTGTTTGTTGTCATAGAACACGGCATGAGCGAAAATTAGAACATATGCAATTTTATGAGAGGCTGATCGACTAGAACATGTACTAGTATTCATTTGTTATCATTTCGTAACTATTGTTTGAGCTGCCGGAAACAAAGGAAAATTATCATAGCTACATATCCACGTTACTATCTATATAAATATCCTCCAATACGCCCTTACAGTACAGAGTTTTACTTCGGCCTTGGTTCAGGCTGCGGCTCTGGCTCTACCGCCGAGAGGTTCTATTCTGTATAAGTTTATTGTAAGTTTATTGTTTTTGGTTATTTTTCATCGGGGCTTAACGTAATTCGTAATTATTGACCAACTTAGGAAATGAAAAGGAAACGTAAGTGAACTTGAACTGAAACAATCCCATCTAGCATCTAGCCACCAGAAAGGGTATAGCCAAAATTGGGGTTTAGATTGGGATCTGACCAGGGAAAACTGAATTGCGGATTGGGGTTACCGTAATATGCGTTATACTGATTGGGCTGTGGGTAGTAGTTGTAATCATATGTGTTCTGAATGATCGCCTGTGTCATAGTTTGCCCGGCGTCTATTAAAGTGGGCGTATGCTGTTGTTGCAACTGGGGTTCCCATGTGTTCTGGTTGTTTACCTGCGCCGTAGCTGGCTCGGCCTCAGCTGCGGGAGGTGTCTGTTGCTGTTGCACCCGTCGCGGCTTTCTCGGTTGTCGGCGAGATGGGGCAACGGTAGAAAGCTGCAACAGCTTGCTCAGCAGTACCGATAAGATTTGCTTTTGCTCATCTGTCAGCGGCGGCAGAAGGGGGTTGCTATCCCACATCTCATGTAACATAACCTGTACCTTGGGTATATCGGCTGTGGAGAGGCTGATGGCATCGTGGTGTCGTGGATCGGGGATATCTGCGTCGTCCGTGTTAGGGTAAAGTAGCTTCCACCATTTTATCCACTTCTCCACGTGGTTGAGATCTTTTTTCTCGTATACGTCGATCATTTCTAGCCACAGCCCTATACTAATATCGTGGCGCGGTGGTGCTACCGAGCTTTGTTGGCACTTGGAGCTATCATTTTCTCTCTCAAATAGATGTGTGGTGAGCGCTTTGTGAGTGTCGAGCTTCTTGCCGCATGTCTCGCATCCCAAATGGACCTTTCTCAAATGGTCCCTTCTAGACCATCAGTACTGTTGACGAAATGAGATATAGTATTGAATTGACATACCAGACATGTCGGAACTCCAAGCCGTCTGGAGTGCATACACGGGTTTTCGAGGATGCACCCATGTGAGTAGCTCTGTAAATAGGACAGTCGTATCTCGGCTTATCACGCTTTGCTCGTTTTGAAGGTCTACCCTCATTTTTACCACCATCGTTCTCCTCACCATCGCCAGGATCATCGCTACTGCCTTTCCCAGAGGACTTCCGTTTTTGACCGCTGGGGCTGGAGGATGGCGATGTGTTGGAAGACGAAGCATCGCTTGGGATTCCTGATGATGAAATGCCGCCTGATGTTCCAGACGAATGTGAATTTCCGCCTGGGCTGCCTTGAACCGAGCGTTGAGTATAATCTACCCTGCTCGTCAACTGTTGGAAGTCGCATAGGGGCGGCGTTAGGCATCCTGACGTGAGTATGGTTGCCAAGCGTTGTGCAAGATGACCGTATTCGGGGCCTACGATAGTGACGACCTCCTTCACAGGGTCATATTCACCGATGATTGATTCGGTGTCGCTGATGGAATCGGTGTCGTCGGATTCCATGTCGCCATTGTCAACATTTGATGTAATAGTGCTTGTATTACCAAAACTTAGTGTTGGTACTACTGCTTCCTCGTAACTTAGCATCAATTCTGGTTCGTTGGTGATGCACATATGACAGTCATCAGTTCCGTCATTCAGGAGATCCGTCAACGGAGCCGTCGGCGCGGAATCTGACAGGACCGGATAGTCTGACGGCTCCGAAACACTAGCGTCAGTGGGGGGGCGTGTTGGGTCGGAGACCGTAGTTGGTTCGACCGTCGAAGTAACCGGCATGCTTTTAAAGGCAAAAAAGTCTGCTCCGTATGACTGGTCCTGAGGTGTTTGCAGAGGTATTTCAGGTGGAAATTGCTGAATGGAGTAAATGGAGGCATCACTGAAGCTTGAAGGGGATTTAGGAGTCGATTTCATTGATACCGCGCTAGACGAACTCATGGAAGACTCCGACTGAGTGGAAAAGCTTGATGACGGCTCTGGTGGATCTGGAGATGCATGTCTAGCCATGGTGTCCGGGGCTTTACCGGGCGGTGGCAATGGGATCCGAGTCTCCGAATAGCTCCGTTCCATCGCGTGGCTAGGCTTCTCGGTGTTGACTAGGATGCTCATATGATCTGGTCCTTCATCATTGCATTGCGTTATCCGTAGATGGTCGACTAACACAGCGGATTCGTCCAACGTAAGCATTTCTGGACTTACGAAGGGACAATATCCCGATTCGCCTATATTAAAGGCCATCCGTGGGATATTGTTTGAGGTTATCGCTGCTGGAAAGAATTGCCTCATCAACTAAGACCGCCTGGAGGATAGACTCTGATGCGGAGTTTATTCACTCACGCCCAAGGCGAAATTAGGAAAGCGGAGGGGAATAGGCATGGTACGCCACGTTGGCGAGACTCTGTGCAGATGCGGAGAAGCTTCATGTGCAATTGCACGCCTGAATACCCATGACCATCGCTTAAGCGACTTCAAGGTATCTCCGTACCTCGAAATCATGGCGTACGTATCAGTGGGGGACCGCTTATTGAAAAGAATCAGAGGAAACTATAGGCTATTTTTCATATCCTATCTTGACCGATTTTGCGCCCCGAAGCCTTTCCAACTCTGGGACTGGCTGGTATAACGGTCAGCGCTTACCGAATCCGCCAGCCGTTTGACGTATGCAGGTTTCCGTGTATCTTTTCTTTCTTAACCTACTAACACTGCTATATGCTCAAGGTGTATACTCCCTGAATTAGCAGAGAAAATGTGATCACGGAGTCGATGGTTTATATCGGTCGAACGGTCTAAGCCAACATTTTAGGCGTTTAACAACTAGTGATTCGACGGCTTAGGAAGTAGCGGCTCAAGAGTTGGTTGTTTTATAATTGAAAAGCAGCAGTCAACAGTAAGGTAATATACCATGTAATAGAAGGCACTATGAATTTGAGTCTGGCGGTTTTGGCTACTGAACCCGCTATAGTTACACTGCATTTAGTGACACTATAATTATCAAACTTGTAACCTGAGGCCGAACTTTGCAGCCTATTGCGTACTATCGTGACTACTTTGATGTTTCGCGGGGATCAAAGTTATTATTTATAGCTTTGGAGTCCGTAGCACCCTAGCTACCGCCCGCGTTAGGATGTCCGGCCAATCGATGCAATTAGCCGAAAGAAAAGTTGGGCGTTCCTTTTCGTAGTCGAGGTTTCGCCTTAAGGAGCACGTATGTTGCGGCTGCAATTCAAATAGTCAACAGATTGAGTGCAGCACCAACCCGGATTACATCATGCTCCTAGTATATACTTTGTGTAGATTCTGTCCTCACGGGTGTGCAGGCGGCCCGGGCCGCAATGCTACCTATTGCCACCCTGCGATGAGTTGTCCATTAACTGTCACGTGAGACTTGGATGGTCCTAGCATATCTGAAGAGATGTGCAACTACACAGTCTGTTCTAAACAAGACCTGCAAAAGTGAGCCGAGCGGATTGAAGAGATATACTGACGTGTGCTTAAGTACGCGATCAGTCAGTACTTCGATTTTTTTTATTTGCTGCGCTCGCCCTACTTCTCGAGAATGTGCAAAGATGTGAAGACCATCATCGCAACCTAAGTGTAACTACCCCGCCTAAGTAGAGATGAATAAGAAGTCCTCAAAGTGGACATCAAATCCCAAATGGATGTCCATATGTTTTATACTGCTCTCGTTTGAATCTATCTTTAAAACCGCGGCTCAAAGTTGAGACGAACTCTTCACTGTCTTTTCACTGTTAACATGTCTTCCTCTAAGCCAATCAAAATGGATCTCCCCCTTGAACCATCCAATGCCGACAGCGTCATCTCAAACATCGACTGGCGTCTTGTCATGACTAAGAATGACGACTATTTCCTTCACAAGCTTACGCTCTTGTCCTCTGATAGAGGTTCTGATGTCATCCGAAAACTCATCAAGCGCTACGAGGAGTCTCAAGGCCGACACATGAGCTGGCTAATTAAGGCCATTCCTTTCATGGTTCCGGTTGTCTATACGGCAACTCTTTCTCCAGTATCTAGTTGCCGAGTCGCCGCATGGGAATAAGATACTGACCTGTTACAGACCCCAATCGAGGCCATTTCGCAGAGCCTGCCCTGTATAGTTGACATCAAAGCCAAGCATCGCTGCCATGTCTTCACGCATGCACTGCGCAAACCTGGGTACGTCCCAGACACCGCGGACTTCCTCACATCTTACGGCCGCTTCGCGGTCGTCGATGAGGCGCGGGGAAATACTTGTGCGAGAGACGCATTGCTGGTTCGCCTGGAACTCAACAAAACCATGCTATTAGTGTTTGCTGCATCTTCTATTATCTTGGCGGTTATCCTCGGGGTTTTGGCTGCTGTTTGCCGACAGAGTTTGAATATTGGATTTGGTGTGTTTGGTGGGATTGTGGGAGTGATTGGGGTAATGGAGGGTGCCTTGACATTTTCTCTTGGCCGCCTTTGAGCTTTGTACCGGCCTGAATGGGACGGTGGCTGGCATGTATGGTGGTTTGTGCCTGTAAACCAGCACCGTCATCCTGGTTGGGCAGGTTAAAATCCCCAAATCCGACCCTAGGCTCCTATAGAAAATCGCGGTGCTTACCCTGTTTATGCTACGATTATCAATGCTATAGACAAGGAAAACTAGCCAAGATTGCGTTCCCTAATGATACCATCTGTATAGCTCTTCATTAAAAATATGACTGCGACCTTAGTTTATATCACTCGAAACCCCGGTCCACTGTTGGCTGGTACCTCAATACTTATAGCCAGGTGGCATTGGACATTGCATCGTAGATAAAACATACCACCGTAACATCGCAGCGGCAAGCCGCATCTGCGTAGTGAACTCGATTCCATGCGACCTAAAATCCTAATCAAGTAGGATCAATTGACTTGGGGTACATATTAATATATGTAGGCTCGTTTTTCGCAGATCAGCCCCTTTTCGTTCTCTATTATCAGCCTCTCTATGAAGTGATACTTTTATCGAACGCTTTCTCGGCGGGCAGCGTAGCACATTGCTTTGCAGCGATGAAACCCTGGGAATAAAGAATTAGTGATAATTTTACCGTCACGACTATAGCTGGTGCTACCTAGAAACCTTACGAACAACAAACCCATAGATTAGGGAGTTGTTTCTTGCAAGGGACGCCGCGGACGAGGTCGAGATGAAGGAGTGACTCCGAGATTATGAATTTTCTTTGGTATCTTCAAGTGGTAGTTACGGCTCTTATCGGACTATCAAAGTAAAGAGACCAACGCCAATAGCCCCGAATATCGACCAACCGGACGCCGTTGTTGGTGACGATAAACCGGTTAGACCACTGGCTCTCAGCCCGCCCTTCGGAATCCTTCTTATTTCAACCCCGGCAGCAGTCCCGGCCATACTCGTATATTTTAAACGGATAGAGGTATTCTACGATGGTAAGTATCTGGGTCCCAGAGAACTCATTAATTTCACTGATCGTCTCCTCTAGGTCTTACTTGGACCTCTGGTACTTTTGTGTTGCAGATTCTAGAGGATTACCTACCTACTGCATTTGCCACGTTAATTCAGCTAGTGTGGGTTTTAATGAACTGATTACTGTGCATTTTGCAGCCATTCTGAGACCTATCATCCGGCCATAACCGATCATCCCTAAGGTTAGATCTTGTTGCTATTCCACCTCGATCGTCAGTCTGGCGGGCATTGAAGTCTAAGCGCATTCTACTGGTTATTGTGCGCGATCCCCTAGTATCGGTCTACTATTACTGGTTAAGCCGAACTTAGAACTCAAATGTTGATGTACATAATATACTAACAAGACTCGTACCGAGGGACTTGGCCCTCCGCGCATATACTTAGTCAAAATGAAAGGGAGTAAGGGGCAGTCTATTCATCTCGCAATTGACAAAAGAAAAGATTCCATAAATAACTGCCCTAGGTTGATCTACTATACAAGACCAAGTAGACTCATGGGATTGACGTGCTTTAATTGGCATCCCGGATGCTGATCGCGTTGTGACTACACCTCGACCTTAACATTACTGGTTCTTAGCCCCTTCCGACCACAGTTCAGCGTCGCGTTCCTGGTTTTTCGCTCCCTCCGACCATAACTCGGCATCACGCTTCTCATTCTTCGCGCCCTCAGACCACACTTCAGCAGTAGTTCGCTCCTGATTCTTGGCCCCTTCAGACCAAAGCTCAGCGCCCCGCTCCTGGTTCTTAGCACCTTCCGACCAGAGCTCAGCAGTAGCTCGTCTTTCATTCTTGGCGCCTTCGGACCACACTTCAGCAGTGCCTCGTTTCTGGTTCTTGGCTCCTTCAGACCATAGTTCGGCAGTGGCTCGCTTTTGGTTCTTAGCTCCCTCTGACCACAGTTCAGCGGTTTCCTCGCTTTTGATTCTTAGCGCCTTCAGACCATAGCTCGGCAGTAGCACGTTTCTGATTCTTGGCTCCCTCAGACCAGAGTTCAGCGCCGCGCTCCTGGTTTTTGGCACCCTCGGACCACAACTCGACGTCGCGTTCCTGATTCTTGGCCCCTTCGGACCACAATTCGGCGGTGCCACGCTCTTGGTTCTTAGCGCCTTCCGACCACAACTCGGCATCACGCTTCGAGGAGACTTTGTGGACCCATCTACTCAGTATATATTCTTCTTCTACTATGTAAGAGTTTCAGATACTTACGAGTCGTTGGGAGACCCCATCCTCCAATAGCCAGCATGGCCATGGTGAAACAGATCTTTGAAATTTGCATGATGAAGTTGGATAACTGACTTGGTCAGAAGAAAGTGGTAGTTGGGGAGTCGTAAAGGGTTATTGTTATCGGTGTGAGGAAGGCAGTGCTGTGGGAAAGGTGATGATTATCTTCCTTGGGATGGCGATCGACATGCCTTTATATATCAGAGATCACTTCTTGATAAACGACGCCGGCAACCGATAGCCCTAACTATCAGTCACATAAGGGCCACTGACTGGAGACGGTGAAACCCCTCACCATTGCAAAATTCTACCCCATGTAGTGTGACGGTGAAAGTGCTGCAACTATGATCCTTGACAGATATCCGTAGACCTCCTGACCCTGTTGCGTGTCAGTATCCAAGCTCAATGCTACGTGGCGCCGATGTAGCCCTCTTCAGATACATCGTGAGAACTGCATAGATGGTTACCATCACTTGCTGTCATTCAAGGAATCTTACTTTCTGTTTAGGATGACCTTAACTTAACCGCGTAGGCCCCATATTCGTCCTAGCTTGGCTGTGAGTTGCTCGCTCGCCATACTATCGCGAGGCTGCATCATCCCCCGTCTTCGCCACTATATCAAAGCCCGAATTTGGCGACTGTCTCTCATTATCTGACACCGTCAGCAGAATAATAGAGAGTAGGAGAGAGACCCCAGACTATGCGCTTAGGTTCCAGGATGATTGAAGCCGGACACCGAAGTCATTGTAACCTTCTACAAACGGAGACGGTGAAGAATTGCCAAGTGGCAAAGTCTGCGGCGAGTTGGCGTTGATGGAAAGGCTATCGCGCAGTTCGGAGGATTACTTTTAGGAGCTTCTTTGTGTGACGAGATGTTGTTCGCGATGCCGAAAGTCGAAGTACATGAGCTAAGACTACCCGAAGGTATTGTATATGCGGCTGAGCTGCAGAAAAGGGGTCCATTGACCCGCATCGTGGAGAGAAGTGCATTAGCTTAAGACCTGCATCATGTTGTCAACTTTGACTTGCAGGGTGCCAGGGTCGCGAAATAATAAGCTAAGACGACTCGTATCTAGCAACGGCATTAGATGTGCCGAAGCACAGGAGCTGTATCTTCGCTTGACTTGAGTTCCCCCAACACCACTTTCTCACATGACTTGATCGTTGTTTTCTCGCAGATTTGAGACTACAGTCGGCGAGAGACTGATGCTATCAAAACATCGCAATGGGATCATATTCAGAGTTGAAGAACATTGAGGAGCAGAAGATGGAGCGGGATAGCCTCACCCAAGACGAAAACGAAGATGGGCCTTTTCTTGGTACAGCGGTTCCATCCCGCCAGATGTCACGCTGGGGCACCTTGTCAGAATGGTATCAGAAAAACTGGCGTGCTATCGCTGCCCATTTGGGACTTCTTGCGATAAATGTGCTCATCGTCACCGTCTACGCAGGAAAAGAACGATTAGGCTGGCCTGTTGAGATAGAGCCAGTCATGATGCAAAGTAGGTATCATTGCGGCTTGTTCGCGGCGTTTCGGTGTATACCGCAAGACTGAGCTGATAGGAAATCATAGATCCCATCAAAGATAGAATCGCATATGAGGAGCATCGTTTTGAACTCCTGGCTATCTATAATTCAGACGGTTCGATCAACGAACACAAACCATCTCACTTCTCAGGAACTCCGCGGCCTGAACTAGAAAGAGCATGGGAACACCTCATGAATCGTAAGTGGCTTCACCGACTCTAAGTCAGTTCTCTAGGCCTAGAATGAGTACTGATAGATGTTAAGATTCCGAGGTCAGGGTGAGCAAGGAGGAGCTTGGGGGCTTCAAAGACGATGATAGCATTATCAAACTCACAGACGGGAGCGGATACTATGTCACGATCTCTGCATTCCACGGTCTCCACTGTGTTCGAAGGCTTCACAAATACATTTGGTCAGAACACTACTATCCCGAGCTCTCTGAACACGACACTTTCTTCCTCAGAAGACACACAGGTCAGTCCCGACGCATTCGAACGCAGCCATAGAGCGCTAACAGATGGTCCTAGAGCATTGCCTTGACTGGATCAGACAGTATATTCAGTGCCATGCTGACCCAACCCTCATTCCAATCCACTGGACGAATAAGTGAGTTCCAAGCACCGGACCCTTTACCTACGGGTTTCCCTAGACTAACGGAAGTTCTTTAAGCGACGACGTACCGGTGTCTAAGGACACGGGTAAGCGCATGTGCGTTTCGTGGGACCCATTTGAGGAATGGATGGCTGAACACTCCTTCGACCCCTTGAAGCCCGGCTTATTGGTTCATCCGATATTTGGAATCCCAGAAGGCGTTAAACATCCCGGTGGCAAAGTCGCCACGGGCGTTCATGAGCTGGGGCACGGAGGTCTATTGCATGGAGATGGTCATGTCGACCAGAACTTCAACGACAGTTAGATAGTAGCTTTCACTCACCGTCGCGAGTAAGCATAATGACAAGACCACACCGCTTATTCTTGGGTTACATTACCTGTATATCAAAGATCGTCTATTTTTGTCTTACATACCTAGTTGAGGTGTGGGTTTCATCTTAATTCGTCTAATATTCCTTACACCTCCAGGATACATCAGCTCGTACGTAGGAGCAAGGGGAATTCACCTCGCTAGCCTTACCGATATGCATGTTGCATAATTGGGTGCCCGCTGGAAATGTTTCTCTGCAATGTAATGACAATTTATGGGATTATCCGAGATGTCGGGAACTCGCTTCAGCTGTGGAGGGACAACCTTGTAACATCAGTAGACCAACTGTCCGTGCTGTAACCTGCATATGGCCTACATATGACCTACATGCATGTACTTCTATATGCGATACAACCATAATTTCGTCCCTATTGTCCTAATTCGTGTGAAAAGAAAGGACCGATGGTCGCGCCCTGCCGCCGGCTACGAGTGTCGGAGCGGTTGTGAGTGGGGAGCATTCTAGATTAAGTTTAGGGCTGATCTCTGAATGGCAAGTTATAGTCTCCGACTGGCTGGGACTTGGTGCCCTTGCCATGAGGCGTCGGTCCACGCAATATGGAGACATTTTCGCTGAGCGAAACCCTCGCGTCTATCGTGGCGCGATCATGACCGGCGATATCGTCTTTGCGGCGACACAAGAGTTGAACTTCCCATACCATGCCGTCTTACCCCGCGTCGGCTTTTCTAATTGTCATCAGTCCGCTCCGAAAGGGGGCTTCGAGCTGCTTCGGAAGCAATGCTTTCTCCTAACAGCTATGGTAACCTTCACTCACTCCAAACCTCTTCTCCATGATCCGCCTTAGCCTCATGCGAGCGCCCTCTCTATCTGCACTTACCTTCTTCTCTGCCAAAGTATCCCTCACGAGCAAAACAACATGGACTCAGACGCGTCTCCCTTCTTGTCAAAAGTTGACGGTCTCGACTCGTTTTCAGAATCGAGCGAGGAATACCCAACAAAAGAAGACATCGAGAATGCGCAGAAGTTGACCTCGAGACCCCATAAACGTTTATTTTACGCAACGGTGAGGGTCGTCGTTATTCTCTTTGCGGTCTGGGGCTTCCTCGCCACGCTTCTCGCCATTGCCTCCGCCGCATTCCCTTCCCGGCTCCTGTTCCGCAAGGGAGACGTTTATCGCCCAGAAACACTCAAGCCAGGTCTAAACGCCTGCCTCTGCGGGCACACGGCAGAAGAAGCTCTCGCTCTTGGCTGTGCATACGACTCATTGGCCACCGCTTGGTTGCCTAAGGAGTGCCGCGACGACGAGCTCACAGAGAAGTTTGATCGCGCTGGACCTGGCGGCCAGTGGGATTACTATGTCGATGAGAACGGAACGATTCCCATCACGTCAAAGTCAGAGATCGCGGCACTCGGGCCTAAAGGTGGTTCTTTTTGGGCGTCGCGGGACTGGCATATCGCGCACTGCGCATTCTACTGGCAGAAGTACAAGCGCATGGGGAAGACGGGAACTATCATGGAAGCTCGGTTTGATACCTTACATCATGTTGAACATTGTGGGACGTTAATTCTGAAGGGGAAGCCGGACTACTTCTTCCTCATTGAGGTCCCTGTTCGTATGAACGGGAGCTTTGATGAGAATCCCCGGGATTCGAAGATCGGTGGGAAGATACCGGGTCACTTGTCAACACACCCAGAGTCTCAAGCAGGGCATGGCGAGCATGGAAATGGACACGAGCCTGAGCCTGAGCATGAACATGAGCACGAGCACGGTTCGTGAACATAGACAGTCTAATCGCGAAACACATTCCTCTTATTATGTATATAAACAGACCTTTAATTGTAGATTCCATGCCATCAACGCCATGAGCAATGTGACCGAGTAAAAATTCACATTCAAACCGGGGGACAGTTCATCAGGCAAAAGTCGAGTCTTAGACACGCACGATGAGTACCTAGTAAGAAGCATAAGGAGCGTCGTCAATCACGTCACGGTATCTTAGTCAACTGGTCATCCGATCAACACGGGTAAACTGTCAATCGGGGCTAAGCAAGGGATCGCTAAAGTCCTGAATAGAGTCCCGAACAAGCATCATTGGCTAAGCGAGGCGCCGAGAGCCAAGACTTGTCTAGACCACCTAGCCGAACGCCAGCGGACCCTCCCGTAGCCACGCCGCTGAATGGTGGGGTTGGTGGTCTGACTATCGAAACGCTAATATATTTAGCTCCGATCATATAAAATGTTGTGATGACAAGAGAAAGGAGGAGGAATATGGCCTAGGTAGTTCAGTCCCACCGCTCCTTTCGGACCATGTGGCAAGGTATTTCGGGCTTTGGGTAGGAGCGTACCTTGGGATCTAGGTAGCTGGCTTACGCCGGTCCAATTGACCCGATCTGAGACAAACCAGATCCATGAACGAGATACCAACAGGTATGCAGTCATCATCTAAGAGTATACCTCGGCGGGAGTATAGGTACTTGTGGTGTTGTACGTACCTAGTTCGCTCAGTCTGGCCGGCGAAGCTATCGTGAAGATGTAAACACTAAAACCATCGCTCTCCGGTGCGGCATGCAGTCCTCGCGTTTCGCCTCTCGCTACCAATGTGCTCGCAACTCACAACCAGTCACGATCCGGTTACAAGTCAGACCTCGACTTGCGCCATGGCAACGTTGCGTGACGAGCTGGAGAATGCTTACCCACAGCTTCACCCCGTCTCCTTGTCCTCATCTCGACGACTTGGTCGTCCTGCTTTGGCATCTCTTCTACCGCTCGCTGTGAGCTTAGACTGACATCCCCCCTAGCTCAGCCCCTTTCTTTGTTCCTCCTCCCTCGTTCTTCATTCTGCTGATTCTTTCCTCCTTCATATCGAGTGCAGCCTTTGGTATCAGTCGACTAGCATCTAGAGAAGGACAACTATTATGCAATTCAGAGATTTCTCTTTGAAGAGCCTCGGTGCTCGTTGGCAACCGGCTCTACACAACCCAGAGTATTTCTCCGTGCCTGACGATGAGAAAGACGAACGAGGCGCTCTACCCAAACCGCCATCAAGTCGGCGGCTGAAA
>JAPUUL010000398.1:0-19322 GCA_029590625.1 Lasiodiplodia mahajangana
AGTAGCAACTAGCGTGTTCTCTGGGCGTGTTGCGACGTGGCGGTGTCGTGGTTGTTGCTATCGGTGGCAGGGCTTGTTTCTTGTGTTTCGTGATAAAATGGCAGAAATTGAAAGTGATGTAGTCTGGACGGAGAATTAACCCCACCACCCCTCTGTCAAATATTCTGTCTAGGTAGGCACTGAAGCAGCCACTGCCCGCGCAAGCTAGCGCACGGGCCATGCACAACAAATTAGGTACTTTAGGTAACTTTGAGGGTTACAACTCAAGCTAGCCCATATCTACGATGACTCATAGGTATGGGTAGCTGGGGTGATAGCGATAAGCAAGCGAGAAGTGGGGGCTAAAAGTCTCTGGGGTAACAGTCAAAACTTATGTGTACGTATTGCGTATGAGGCTCACTTAGACTACCGCCGTCACAACTACGCCCGTCTTTTAAACTTAATTCGAAGCTTAACCACCGTGTTTGGCTTGTGCAGGTAAAGAATCGCAACTCTAAAATAATCCTACAAACGATATGTTGGGATAGATCCCATGCGCTTCTACTCACAAAACGTCGACGAAGAACTAGACTCATTACCAACCAGAATCACGTCTCGTTTTCTAATGTCTACTTACAAATAGTTCATTAAGATCTCTATCAACACCGCATCATATCAAGGTCAAGATCTAAAATAAGAAAGTCCTAGTTTTGCTCATAGCACTAGTCAATGGGCCACTCATTTCAATGCAAGACGACATCTTTCGAAACTATACCGTCTCTAGTAGTTGGGGTTCATCTTGTGACAACACCAGCATCGCATTGTGATTCTCTTGTCATCTACTCAAACTGCTTTCGCGGGGTGCTAAAATGAATGTAGGATAAACTTAGTCCCTTGCCCTCCAAATGAAAAGTAACAATCCTTTTATAGTCGAAAGTAACATTGCCAAGTCCTCAAAAGGCCGCTTCTTGCCACAAGACACGGCCTACGTACGCCTTTGCACGGCGGAATTAACAAAGTGATCTAATTCTTAGAAGAACTTGGAATCCAGCTCCGACTTGGTGTTGCCGATCTGGACTTGGTAAATATAGGTATTTACCTCAACGGCCTGTCCACCGTAGGCTCCGAACTTAGGATCAGACCGCCCCGGGAAAGTGTTTCCTTCCAACAGCGTAGTACCCGTCGTGGAAAAGGTCGCCGGTTTACCGTCCCACCACAGACGCACATGACCGCCGCTTTTCTTCGCCAGAATCTCAATGCCGATAGTGTGGACAGTGTTGGGTTTGATGGCCTTGGTCCACTGGACAACACGTTTCGACGATTCTGACGCGGCGTATTCAAACTGGAGGTTCCCTTTGCGTATCTCTATGGAGAGAGGGATGTTGGCGCCGCCATTCTTGTTGGCTACGTACTCCTTCCATTGCCAGATCACTGGAGCACTCGGAGTCAGTTCTCGTATATTGACTATCATACACGGAAATCTTGGAAGGTTCTAGGCATGACTTTCATCATAAGGGGAAGCATATGTTCTAGAAATCGCCAAAACAGGAAGAAAACCAGCCCGAAGAAAAACTCACAAAGCCCATCGGGAATAACCCCTACCGCGAACTGATACCCAATAAAGTAGGTCTTTCCGGATTCGGTCTTTTGATTGAGGGCGTGATACTCGGCACTAAATGATGTTAGACCTTGACAATAACGTTAAGGAAACAGTTATAGTAGAGCAACTTACCGGAGCCAGCCCTTCTTGTGGTGGACGTGGGCGCATTTGGTGCCTTTCCAGTCTACATCGCTCTTGATATAGAGGTCCGCGGTGTTTTTAGGAACCTTCGTACCTTTCGTAGATTCAAGATTGAGCAGTCCCATCTTTGAAGGGTCATCGCCTCTAGCAGCATTGTAGTCCACTAGCAAAGCACTAGCAGCCATCTGACAGAGCATCAAGCCCAACAAGGCGTACAATCGAGTGAACATCATCTTGGGGATAAGTATTGATAAAACTAAGGTTTTGGTGCTGTGTGGCGAGAAACAAGTTGATGGACACTTAAAGCTCCTGCCCGGTATGTATACATGAGTTCCCATGAGATGATACCATCAATAATCACAGAACGGGTATCAATTCGCGATTGCGAAGTTTTGGACGGCTGCTGCTTCGGGTAGGGCTGTGCCTCAAGGTAGATTCTGTTTATCCATATCCTATCTGCACACGCACGTCGACTCTCTCACGTAAATCTGTCGCTCAGGCTGAGTTGCGTATGTCTATCGTCAACCCCCACGTATCACGACAGTAGTATACCAATTCGAAGCAGAGTTTAGATATTCAATGTCTTTGTTAGTTGCTCTCACGGGAAGAACCGCCATTGGCTGCACCGCGTTGGGATCTTCCGAAGGAACTGTATCCTATTAGTCAGACTTAGTCTAGCGGCAATTATAAAAGGCTATTACAACTCGAGCCCTACGCGGTGTGCGAGGGCCGATGTAGATTTGTTATATGACATACACATTAGTTTGACTTAAATACCCCATTTTATCGTATAGGACTTGGCTTACCACATTTGCATTACCGGAAAGCTTTTCTTTTTCTTCCTCGCGTAATCATACCCAAAAAGGATGCTAAACTGACGATGTTCCCCTGCTGAGTGCAGCTTACGTTATCTAAACATTCTACCCAACTGCCGTGTCTTGTTCTAGGAGGATGACTTGCATCGTAATAACGTGGTATGCTTCATTCAGTGACTGGTACTCGCACCGTGTCTAGCCTATCTCAAACTCACACAAGAGCGACTACGCGTTTAGACAATTATGGCCCCTGACATCAAGGTTGGTCCTAGCGTGTTTATGGTAAAAAGAAAAACGATGATTCCAAATGCAGCCCTATGGGCCGTCATCCCCTAGGACGATCAGCGCACACCCGTGATGCATCTCAAAGTAGTGTAGTAAAGGAATTAGCTTTCGAATTCATGCTTACACCCGTACGCCCCTACATAGATTATCTAGTAAATCCAGAGTAAGAGTGTGGACTGGTCACGCAACCACTCACGGAAGAGTTTGCGAGGCAATGATATTCTTTCTTCAAAGGTTTCTCTTTCAGTTAAGTACGAAGACACTATCTAAGCTTAGGCGTGAGCAATATTAACAGGAGGCAAGCAATAAGGTCTAGTTTACGATGACTTCACTATTATCGGTTAGAACAAGTTGTCACGGAACTAAACCGAAGAGAGGGCTGCACGGGCCCTAAGGGGCCCTATATAAGCTAAACCGAACAAGACCTAGATAGGTAGACAGAACTTCCCTCCTTGTGCAATAACAATAAGTCAACTTTGGCATCACCAGGTCTAGACTGTGGCATAAGTTCATCAGCTCTATACGCCATCATAACCAGACATGTTCTATGAACATCCAGTGAAGCTTAGCCTATCTGGTCTAATGCAATATATACCTTTAGGGATGAAGGGGGGTCTAGACTTTCAAGGACGTACCAAACTTCGACACAGGTTAAGTAGCACGGGTATTATCAGTTCGTTCTGTTATGCGCGCTGTATTTTCCAAGCTAGCAATAGACTCTCGTATGCCGGAAGATACACAAGGGGAAAGACTCTCAATATCGGTTTTAATCGTATCCTTTATTCATCTTGATCATCACTAATTGTACTTGTTCCGCCGCCTTCAGCCTCAGCAACAACTTGCGCCTTTACTACTTGACCGCCAGGAGTAAGGTAGATATTGGAAATCACCTCCAAACCCGTAAATGGCGTGTACTTATAACCCAACTCGAAAACTGCCTGCTCGCCGATGGTTGTAGATCTGTTGTGGCCAGTAAACACCATGTCTCGGCTATAGGAGCCGACGACTTGGCGTCCGTGTTCATTGCCGTCGTTGTCGAGAAACACGTCATATATGGTCCCGTTCTGCTGCGCCAGAACCCGATTAGTGTGTGTTTGGCCTGAGTAGTCGTTTATGGAATAGAGGATATTGTGTTGGATGTTATAATCTAAAAGATCTCGCTTGGTGTTGGTGTTGGTGGCGGAAGGCACCGTACTTGAACTTGACGCCGACGGAAGCGCTCCCGTCAGATTGCCCACAGCGTTTCCTAGCGTCGCGACGACGGGGTTCAGATCAATGACGTTCAGAACGTCATCTATCATCTGCACGACGTTACCTAGTCTCGCCTCGAGAAGCACCTTGGCGCTCACATTCTGAATGCGCAAGGCGACGCGATCAATTGACGCATCTACGCCGGCGTTGAATTTGAGTAGATTGAGAACTTTGGCGTCGAGGTTAATTTTCGCCGTGATATTATCGACTTCGATATCGATCTCGCCCACCGAGACAGTCGCATTGAGGAAAACATCGGGCTCTACCGGGAGATCAACCCCGGGAGTGTTCGCGGTTTCGTAATTTGTCGATTCTGGATCACCGCGTTTATGAAGCTCATAGCCAAAGTACCCGTTGGTTTGCGCTATCGCAAGAGACACGAAGACCGCAAGGAGGAAGAAATTACATTTATTAACGAACGAAATCATGCTGGGCAATGACGAGGCGAGGGGAACTGTTGAGGGTAGGTCGTAGCAATGACTGTAGTTCAGATGTTTAAAAGATTGATCGAGCTACGGCGAAAACCACAGAACTCATCGTGCGATCGCACTGACGAGCATTCTGTTCGGTTTCTCTTGAGCTAGCGTCTAATATAGGCCATGCCAAATTACTATAGACATGACGTCGTGGGAGGTTCATGCTGAGTGCTTGCTTAACAAGGACCGGGGGGAGCATTTGGTCCGATTGGCATTGACCGTCTCACAAACTTGGAAATGTGTATAGGAGTCCCTGCTGTCTTCATAATTCTCGCTTTAAGGTCTAGCATACTAGCCAGCCACTTCATCAAATGTCCCAATCATGACCTGTGTGACCTTTTATTCTTTATGCGTTATAAATTTGAAGGGTCGGGGATTGATGGTATCCTGAATCAAGCTTCTTCTTTTACCCGTCCTGAGCAAGGTGAGTTTGCGTTGCTCAAAAAGGTTGAGGTCTGGGGGACTATCTCATCACTTTGAGTCAAAGCCTTCATCCACTCGTTCATTATCAGAATGCGAAGCCACTTAAGCTTGTATTGGCTTTATAGCTCCCTGTTGCTGGCCTTAAGCGCCGCGCAGACTGACCCTACAGTCTCCACGACTGGTACCACGACACCGGCACCAACACTTACGGACCCTGGAACAAGTCTCTCAACTAGTGACACAACCAGCTCGTCATCAGAGACTTCTTCTCCTGGAGGGACTGATAGCGGCACGACAACAAGCTCTACGTCGGACCCCTCAGGAACCACGCCTCCGGATGTGTACCTTCGAGTCCCGGAACTCCACGTGGGGAGAATTGAACTTGATGTGGATGACTTGAGTGCGGACATAAACCTAGCCGCTCAGGTCGCGTCGCTCGTCGAAATCAACGCAGGCATTCAAATCGGAGTTAATAAAGTCAATATAACCATCGCGGACGTGGATGCTGAGCTAGAATTGATTGTGCGCCTGGGCAATTTGGTGGAAATAGTCAATCGCACACTCGAGTCACTCAACCTCAATCCGCTTCTTATCAATGTCATCGATGGGGTAGCTAACCTTGTGGGCGCGGTGGTCGGCGAAGTGGATGGGCTTCTTGGGTCAATCGTAAATGGAGATTCGACAATCAACCTCATCATCGACAATCTGGGCAACATCGTGCAAGAGGTTGCGGGAGCGAGTGGAAATCTTCTGAGCTCAATTGTCGGTAATTACGAGCAGAACATGACGTATACTGGAGAGCAGAAGATTCTCGACGGGGGTTTGATCCAGAAAACGTATTCATATTCACCACTTAATGCTCTAGTCAACATTGTATTCAATAGCGTCGGCCAGGTTGTGCAGGCTGTGGTAGTGAAGAGGAACGGGGGTGGCAATCCGACATCATCGACGACTACCCCGACGCCAACGGCATTGTTGAAAAGATGAGCGGATAACGATTCGGATGCCATAGTTATCGTAATGAAGTTTGTTGGTTCATCTAGAACCGTGAAAACATGAATACTGCCAATATGATTCACATATTGATATGTATTAACTAGACCCTAAACCCAGCTTAAGGATACCAAGACCGCGGGCTCAGTTCATCTTCAGTTCAGAATCTGCGTATACATATTTCATGTTTACACTGCTTTTACTTACTATACTTCCCATATACTGACTGAGACCTACTGGCTGGCTGGATTTCATTGTTCTAGCGAAAGAGAGAGACAATTATATTATCTGTACAGGTTAAGTAACAGAGATAAGCTATGGAAGAGGAAGTTAACACATGAATGGCGGAATCGTAGTTCATAGTGCATGGATATAATCTGAGCGGCTATAAAAGAAAACAAAATAGTAAGGGAGGTTTATAATACTTAGCAGGCTCCTAACGCCCCTTATAATAACGTGACTAAACCCGAGTGACCAAGTGCCTGTTAACTTCTGATTCAATTTCGGTCTTTTCTTCGCGGCTACCAAGCCAACGCCATCGTTTCCATGGTATCCAAGAGGCCTCTTTCACCTCTCCTTGTCTTAATTCTTCCATCTCGTCAGGTGACAGCACCCAAATTCCATACCTTTCTTTGCCCGTAGACCCAGCAGGCGATCTCCATCCGATGGTAAAAATGCGATCTGAACTTTTTAACATTCTGTCTATTTCTTCGTACATCAAGTCACATGATAAAACCTCCTCGAATAGGTTGCCTCCAGCTGCTAGCGCGAGCTTGCGGGCAATGTTTGTCGGGCTGCCAACAATGACGTCGGTTCGCGGCATGAACCACCAGGCCATGAGGGATGAGGCCAGCGTTGCAGCTAGTAAGCCTTGAAGCACACGTGTTGGCCAGATGTCTTGCATGACACGAAGCCGGCCTGGGAGGATTGAGGCGTTTGCGGCATACAAAAAAGTCCGAGGCGATACGCGGGCGCCCGGCCGTGCTTCGTCCAGGGATGAGTTATCGATGTTTAAGCGATAATCTTGATCTATAGCGACGGAACTAATGAGTTCATGTTGGGCGCGGATTGCTGCGGCAACTTTTTCAACTGCGGTAGCGTTGGCGAGGTCGGATGCAAGAATAGTCCGTTGGGATAATACCAAATGTGAGAAGAATGGACTGAGCAACTGAGAAGGATCTGCATTTTTAGGTTGCACGAGGTCTTTGTAAAATAAAGCCTGACGAGGTCTCTGTTTTAGGATTGACCGCTGGGAGGAAGTCTCGTCCGGAACCGGCGGCTGGTTAGTGTCGATAATTAGGGAGGCGCTCTTGAAATGCACCTTTGTATTTACTATCTCTAGGGTCTCATTGCAGCCGAGGGCGAAAGCGTTAACCGTATTCTTCCCTTTGGGATCAAAAGCGACATGACCCCATACGTAAGTCACGAGATCGCAGCCCGTGATCAAGCCGTACCGAGGAAAGGAATCGGTAGGGAAGGGGATGAGGTTATCTCCACTACTACTACCAAACGTCATTTCACCTCCTTTGACGCTCTCTTGTGGTGTAGGGATTATAACAGTACTCGCCGAAGTCTCAACAGAGGCATCAATGAAACAGCCTTCGCCGTCTATGTCTATCCGGAGGGGGTTTTGTACTTGGACAGCAACATCAAGACCGGTGGTTGTATAATTCATTGTTAGATTTGTCCGAATTTGGTCTCCGCTATAAATATTACAATGAAGCCTGGAGCGTACTGCTGGCACCTCTGCAACGATTTCCAGGGCGGAAGAGTTTGATTCATCGTATTCTGGAATTCCGATCCAAGGACTTTTATCCAAAACGAGAGAAGGGAATGCTAAATCCTTGTATATAAAGGGTGGGAAAGAGCCATTGCGTCCGATTATCAGTGACGAGGCGACGGCAGTCTCACTCGCAGCAAGTTCCAAGGAATCATCGATTTCCGTCCAAGAAGGCCCAACATTGTTTCTTGATCCGAAAGTTGTATTTGCTCTCAAAGTCGTGGCAAACCGGATCGGGGTATACTGGTTAATGTACAGTGACCCCGAAAATATCATAAATACTGAAGACACTAAAAAGGCGGTAATGGCGAAAACGGAAGGCCAGGTCCTAGTCCTTAACCCACTAAGGAGCATTCGTGGTAATGACCCATCTAAAAAGTCTAGATCAAGTGTTTTGGGGAAAGATCCTCCTCTCTTCATTGCTAAAAAAGGCTGCAATGACCTCGTTGCACCGTCGATAGAGCCTGCCATTAAAGCTATGGCCGTAAAAAATATAGATGGAACGACCGTCCAACTATACTGGATGTATTGATGGAGATCGGCGGGTCCTATACCATTATTCCGTTGCGATAGGCTCAGTAGTGCCTCCAGTATGAGAATCCCACAAGCCAAACTTAGGGAGAAAAAAGTCCGGGTGAAAGGATGGAGAATGATAGCATACTTCCCACCTTGCCTTGGATTTTGGGCCTGGTAGAACAGTGCGGCCGAATCCTCGAAGAATGGTGATCTGGTACAAGGCTAAGTGTGTTTAAGCCCCTTTGGTGAAGTTTATAGGTTGCAGTGTCTAACCGTTCTTGGATCTCTTCTAACTCACCTAACCCTTGGTCACGCAAGCGTAAAAGCAACGATGTCGCTCCTATCGCCATCCAGGCTGTGCCGAGGACTGAAGTGGGATTCGTCGGCATTTGACTGTCCCTGGGGAGGGTAAACACGATGATGGCGCAATGCAGGATACAGAGCGCAAGCAACGCGGCCATGGTATGGCAAATCGGCCCTGAAATGATTAACCGATTCTCAAATTGACTCCGATTCCCCATAACAACTTCCGGACTAGGCTCTAGAAGACTGCGTTCCGCAATCTGAGCGCTAAACTTTCGAAAATAAGCAGGAATCGCCTGCCGCCATGGAGTGAAATCAGTCAGCTCCGCGTAAGGCACTTGAACGAGTTCTGATGATCTTGCAGAAGCTGCAAAGTTGTCAAAACTGATAGCTAATCCATTCTCGGTATAGGTACCCCAGATTTGATCTTGGACGGTGCTGTTATCTATGATGCCAATCTGGGCCAGCACAAAGTCCCATGCGCTTATCTTATTCAGAGTTCGTGGATTGATATCTTGTACTGAGCTGACCTCTTCGGCCGAGGTTGTATGGTGGATAAAATTGACCTTTCTGATATCGTACCTGGGAACGCACATAGCCTGCCCGGAATTGGCTAGTTTTATGTTGGAAACTCTGTAGTTCGATTCCCCGGCCTCGTCGGGGGAATCGACAGTATAAACTATTCTACCGACTATAATAGACATTCTTTCCCGCATAGCGATTGTCGGGCTGTCGCATGAACCCGTCAACATGCGTACGAAATTAACCGAAGTGAAGTTTTTATGCACATGACCCACGTTGGTAGTGATTATCATGAGACAATCCATGCTTCTTATTTCAAAAGTTGTGTGAAAACCAAAGTCTTCATCATCCCGCTCCGCGGAAGCTTCGAGTAATTTTATTTCGGCGTTATTGCAATCCAAAGTCGCAACAAAACCGTCAACGTTTAAGCGTACGCTAGTTCCAAGAAAAATGGGATCAGCCATGGCTTGGTATGCATATTGAGCAGTCGTGCCCTTGGGATAAGGAAATCGAAGGTCCGATATTCCAGCCATTGTAAAATGCGCCAAGCGTAAGTCTGATTCCAAGCTGTCGGCGTCGTTATTAAAGCGTGTTTTCAGTTCAATAGGTACCAAGCTTTCCAGCTCGATTACCCGCAGGTCAATTAAACTGGTGGATAGTGTGACGATGACTTGCAGCACTAGGGATGCGCTCAAAGCTGCAGCAGGCGCCCAGTCGCGGCGCTTCAAAGCTTGGATAATGGCTACCGGAGGGAACATATTTAGATAATCCAGGAGAATGCCATCGCTTGCGAGGGTGTTTGACTTTGCCATGCGGTGCCACGGAGCAAGCATTTGGATTTGGAATGTGACCCGATCCCAAGTCAACGTTATGATAGTGAGGAGTGCCGTAGGCCCATACTTCCAGACATACTCGAATCTTTGTTGCGCGGTTGCGAGACCCTTGTCCCGGTTCGAGATAATAAGTAAAACCTCGAGGGTCGGAATGAGGGCAGCAAATGCGATGCAAAAGGCAACTAAAATTGAGAGCCGGAGATATAAAGGCCGCCACACGGCCGGCATCTTTGCTGCCTCCGAGGGCGTATGAATTGCAAGAAAGCGAGATTTCTCTCGCGTGTAGAATATCCGACGCTGTTACCTCTAACGCAGAGTGAAGTTTCAATATAAGAAAGGATCTGAGAAATGATCAATTCGTTCCTCTCGAGCAACCAAAGGATTATTAATAGGCACAGAAGCATCTAATGAATCAAGAGAGTGCTCGTGTTCGTTGTCTGGCTGTGTATTGCCGTCTCATTTATGTCACTGCAGTATTGCTTCAGCTCAGTCTCCAAATCTGCCTGTGGACGCCCCCAAGTTGCAGGGATTTTGAGCCAAACTACAGCATTGGATAGTACTTATCGCGTATAAAACAGTGCCATCATATAGATGCTATGCATGTTACATTAATATGCCCTCTTTGAATTAAAACGCCGACTTTACTCCGCCACTCCTACTGTGCTATGTACCATATAATTGCTATGCTCATCCTAGGAGCTTGAGGGCACTCAGCCCCCACCCACCCCCTTTTGTCTTGTTTTTTTTTTTTTTTTTTCATAGAATAGCGTACGAGTTGCTTGAGTATCGCTTAAGTATCGTGACAGATACTGCAAGGCTACAGGCTCAAATCCATCTTATTTCGTGCCACAGCACGTGTGCCTTGCCAGCTGTTTGGCTGGAGTTGTATGCATTGTAATATACGAGGTTTCATTCCCTCCCCCCCCCCCCCCCCCACCTAAGCTCACAGGAACGATACTAGTCGGCCTCTACCATGTCCCTCAGTAAAGAGTAGCGCAAAAGCCCCCTGAAGTATAGAAGCGGCAATTGAGATGATCCCCATCTAAAATCCAAAGAATCGCTCTATATCAATACATGGTGTCTTAGCTTCTAGCTGAGGCTCTAGGTTTCTCACGGCAACTTCGTGCTCAACATTGGGATGATCACGCAGCGCAGTTCGACACGTAAAGTTGTTTTGACCGTCTTGCCGCCCTCCTGTGTCAAAATCTAGGTACCTGTTCCTTGAAGAGAGAATCATCTCCCTGCTTCATTGTAATGGCTGTGAAAATGTCAATTGGGATTGTACCTTGGTGGCGGCCCGATGATTAGCCGGCTGACCCCAATGTTGTTTCACTTCTAAACCAATGTAATCGCAACTTGAGGATTTGGATTTTTGCAACGATTCGAACCTCAAAAGTCAATCACCTCCTCAAATTTAGTTTAAGCGGCCTCTTGCATTTGAATCACCATGTCAATGAGATTCTCACTATCTCGGCAGAAACGCCCCTGGCGAATATTCATACCCTCGCAACCGCGTTTATCAATGTCTCCATTTACGTCAATGTCTCAAATGATCGAGGCGCCAATCGAAGAGGAGTTGCTCTCAGACAGTCGGCTTCAACGTTTCCATCCCACTCGGCCAGGCCAGCTTTTGGATGGCAGGTTTGAGACAATCGCTAAACTTGGATTTGGTACCGGCTCCACCGTTTGGTTGGCAAGGAATTTGCAATAGTAGGTTCGTGCTTGAACCCCTTCATTGCTTCCAAGCCTGAATTGTGCCTCAGTACGGAAGGGGAGCCGTCGCTCCCACGCTATGTAACCGTGAAGATCGGAACTCTTGATGCAGAGACGCTTCAAGAAAGAGAATATTCGGAGCTTATTGCCAACGCCAACCCATCGCATGAAGGCCTTTCATTCATCAGGACGCCTCTGGACGATTTCTCCCTAGAGGGGCCAAGAGGGACACACTCTTGCCTTGTCTATGAAACAATGAGAGAGACTCTATCCCGCTTCCAACGGAGGTGGCCCGGACAGAGGTTGCCGGCGCCCATATTCAAGCTTTATGCTTATAGTCTCCTTCAAGCTCTAGACTACCTTCATACTGAATGCCACCTCATTCATACAGGTTCGTCTCATCCCCTTTCATATCCCTCCTAGCGCTCATGCTACCTTGGGTCCTCAACCTTACTAATGGTAACACGCTAGATATCAAGGACGACAATATCATGGTGACAATTGAGCATGACTCTGTTCTGAGCGACTTTGCTAGTGCCCAAGAGAAGATTTCCCACCCCAGGCATATTCGCAAGGAGGACGGTCGTATCACCTTTGCGTCGCAGGACGACTTCGGACCACTGCGAGGCTCTCGGCTATTACCTGAGCTTGGCGATTTTAACCTCGCATTTCCAGGGCTATCTGGGGGAATGGGCCATCTTTCTCCCATTCAATCACATCGCTATCGCGCTCCAGAGGTGTTGCTTGGTCTCCCCTGGTCATACAGCGCTGATATTTGGAATTTGGGCCTCTTAGTAAGAATTTCATGGCCACAATTCGTCATGTCTATAGATAAGCAAGCTGATTTTGTAGCTATGGAACCTTTTAGAGGACTTAAGTCTATTCGGTCAGCCCGCCGGCGAAGATGGCGAGTACGATCCTCACGTCCACCTTGCCAAAATGATTTCTCTTCTGGGATACCCGCCAAATGATCTGATCACAAGGGAGAAACTTTATCGTCATCATAAGCTTTCGACGCCGATGATAAACCCACGAGGCAAAGAGTGCACGAATATGAACGAGTTTTGGGGCGGCCCTTTCTTTGATGCCAATAGTGAGTTAATCAGAATTTAGATATGAACCTTGCGACTTACTCTCCTTCGACAGACCAAATTATCCGCAGAGATCTACTTGGAGAAGAGAAAGTACTGGCAGATACGGTGACACAATTTGTAGGTATTGAGAAAGATTTATTTCTCGACCTCGCTGGTAGTATGATCCAGTGGATGCCAGAGAAGAGGAAGACTGCAAAGGATTTACTTAAGCACCCCTTTTTTGATTCATTTTACAAAGACCGGGCCCGGGCCATGAGGTAGAATGAATCTGTAGGCTGGTTGTTGTACATAATTCGTCAAGCGCTTGAGTCCTTCTAGCCTGATTATAACGGGATTTAGTTGAACAGCGCCTAGCTCAACGAGGCGTCTAAATTGATCTAACTTTTCCTTGAGACTTTCGTCGTAGTCTGGCGTATTGGCTTCAGTTTCTCACAGGGCCGCGAGGTTGCCGTCAACTCGGTGCTTCTCCTTCGGCAGATGCCTAGCGGTGAAAGCCCAAGTGCTTCGCAGTCTATGACTAAACGCCAATCATGGCTAGACGCTCCTCTAACCTACCTAATAATAGATATGAGGCTCCCACTTAGGTTCCGCTTCGAGTGTCTTTTAATTAACGCCGCACTTTGTATTTTTGAAGGCTGCTCAAACTTTTTAGAGAGTTATTACAACTGGACTTGGGGCAGTGTAGGTCTGGATATCACATTGCCAGTGGAAGGACGAAATGGGGCGGCCGGGGCGCTTGTAATTGAGGGCGCCGGCTGACGTGAATGGCGTGAGGGTCGAGACCGCCGGATGGACTCGGAAGCATTCCCCGTGGCACAATAATAACGCGGTTAGAAATGGAACTCGTTCGATTTGAATAAGTAAATAAATAAATNAAACATTCGCCTATCCCTTGCCACTGGCCTTGTTCGATGATTGGATAGAAATCGCCATGCTCAGCCCATCCTGTGTTACAAAGGGATACTGTGTAAATAGTGATAAAGCCCTCCAATGCTTATTCCATAATCGTAGTAATAATCGCGGCCGGAGGCATACTAGAGCAGTTTCGGAGACCTCGCTCCTATTAACACGACAGCGGAGTTCCAGCTGGCGGTGGCCAACAGGTCTTTGTGCGACTGGCTAGTTGAAACGACGACTATTTCACGACGACATTATCTTACCAAAGGTACCCGTATCACGGAAACCATAGACATCAACGATAGCGATTCCCCCCAGCCACTTTATAGCGAGGCTAGCCAAGAAATTATTCAGGCGACCGATTCTATTGCCAGTCTGCCCATACTTGCATGAGAAACAAATTTATCCCTCGGCACTCTACTGCACACCGACACACACTAGCCTCTTCACCATGGCAAAGCAATGTAAATCTAGGGCGGATAATACGCGGGTGAAAGACGCGATCAACCTGATCAAATCGGTGCCGACAATTAGACATTCGCCTATTAAAAACCCAACAAGAACACTTCGTCCTGAGCAGTATGCACGAGTACTCGAGTTTATAGAGTCGGAAATTGATACGTATGATTTACGAAAGCTACGGTGCGTCCTATTGTTATATATTGTGAATAATGAGGCTTACTTATTATGACAGCTATGAGTATACCCTCGGTACGGAACAGTTTGAAATCCGAATGACAAATGATCTACACAACGGAGTGGCATGCCTCTTCAGGGAATCTTACGCATGTTGGCACGCCGAACTAGAGAAATCAAATGACGCCGTAATTTCTAGTGCCGCCAAGACAACTCGGGGATATGGTAATGGGAGGGTCCGCCTTCCTTTTACTGAACAAATCACCAATACAAAATCTCCGGATGGTGGAATACGACACATTTGTAGGCTCAAATGCCCCAAGCTGACTTTAGTTTTGGAAGTTGGGTGGAGTGAGGATAGAGAGCACTTGAAGGATAAAGCTGAGCAGTATAGTACGTCATTAATATGGTCCAACCTTCCACAATCACTCAATGTTTCCGCGTTACTAACTTTTAGCAGTACTTGGTTCCCAGGGCAAGATCCGAACCGTTGTCGTGGTGAATCTGCGTGAGATTTACGAAGCCGAGCTGAGGAATGAAAACAAGCTGAGACGGCTATACCGTAATGGCAGCGTGGATACAAACAGCCCCTATTCCTACGCGGAGGATGAGAATAATGAAACAGGTGGCGCTTCGTTCTTGGTGTGGCGTGCACAGATCAAAGATGGCACAGTAACAGTCGGACGCGTCGACGAACAGGTACGAAGAACTTTTATCATCGAGGTGCAAATACTAAAATCTAGGACAGAGATTCCGAGATACAACCGGTGACGCAATTCAGTCGGTGTCGCTTAGCCTTTCACTGAGAGATTGTGTTTGTGAAGGCATCCTGGGCTTGTTGACGAAAGAATGCGAAAGATGTCCATTACAGATCTCATCGGAAGATTTATGTCAGAGGATCGACGAAAGCCTCCAAGATTACCGAGAGGACCGAGGGGAACAAGTGAAGGATTATATAGAAGCAGTGAGAGAGAAACAGAAATAAGAGGAGAGAGAGATGGCGGAACAACTAGGTAGGGCCACAGGAGAAAGAGTGCGCGGGAATGAGGGAGCTTTAGGTCGGGTAATTGAACACGGCAGGTTGCTCTCTTCTAGAGTTAGGGGCAAAGGGAGCCAAAGGTAAGTTTTCAAACAAAAATAGTTTGGGAAGAATGACAATGGCTGCCTCTGTGAAAGAGGTACGCTGGATTGGCAGCATCACATTTATCGCGTGTCTTACGGCTGATAGATCAGCACCGAGCATATCCCCTTAGCATCACCCCTTACGAAGGGCAATTCTCGCTACAGATTCATCACGAGGGATTTCCATCATCACTTCCCATTCAATTTTTGATGGTGAATAGGGTTCTTTTTGCAAATAGCGAACTGGAAGTTCGCAAACAGACGCTATTTTGAGGTACGGTGCAATGGGCTGAGCTAGCCTCGTCTACTTGAGCTAGATCTATCAATTGACTGTTGACAACTATTCTAGGACAATGGAGAGGCCCTGTGCCTCTACCTCCAACAAGTTCATTCGAGTCTCTTGTTAACGCTCTGGCCGGAGGGGGGGGGGAAGGAATTGTTCGTCAGCTTGATGGGCTGGCTCCTAGATTGGCTTCCTGAGGAGCGTGTTGATGCCCTGCATACGTTTTCCATCCTTTCACGGGGAATAAGAGGCCTAATAAGGAGCCTAAGGAAAGTGCAGCTTAACATGGAGCAGAGTTTGGGAGGAGAGCGGTCCGGAACAGCCCAACCTTTGCCATCTTATTGTAATTATACGGTTTTCTCTCTTCTCCATTCTTTTGGTGAATAAACAAATACAGGCATAATTAGGGGCGGATCAATATGACCTTTTCTCTCCCTTCTTTTCAATTATTCTACTCGATTTCATGCGCTGACTTTTACAGTTGCTGTTGCTGTAATTCCCAGGGTAGGGTAGGTAGCTTGTTTGTTCGTATAAGATGGCCGGGAAAACCGTTTATCATTATTTCCAGTTTGAAATAAGCCGCTATTGCTAGACCGTTACTCTCTAATGCGCCGTCATGGGTCACGTGAAGCTTTTCAGCTTGTAGCATATGGGGGCCATTTTTGGATTCCGGAACCCCTCGTCTTGGAGGCTTACATACTAATACTTCTACTTATGCGTATCTAACGAGGTGGCGATCAAATGGAAGGTTCCCGCCAAGCACCAATGCTAGGATCGCGTGAAACTACTGGGCGACATGCCTCATCACGGGCAGGCGACGGTAACGAGAATTGCCTATATCGACGCCAACTTAACGACCGTGACTATGAAGTGCGCTTACTGGAGCTACAGGGACCCTTACGGGGGTACCCTGGGCATTTATCTCAATGTCGATTGCAGTACCTTTCGTTGAAGGACTCTCCGCAGTACGTTGCATTATCGTACTGTTNGGGGGGACTTACCTAAAACGAGGGATCTCGTCGTGGGAAATACCATAGTCCAAGTCTCGGAGACGCTTCTATCGGCCTTGGAACAGCTATGGCGGATGGGCAATACCCTGATCTGGGTCGACTATCTATGCATCAACCAAGACGACAACGATGAGAAAAGTGGCCAAGTGCGCATGATGGACATAATATTTTCCAAAGCCGCGACTGTTTTCGCTTGGCTCGGGGACGGAGATGCCGATTCCGACATGGCGATGGCGTTCCTAGGGGCTTCAAGACTGAGCGAGCAGGCTGAACTACCAGAGGAGATAGAGGTCGCCTGTGATGCCGTCATCCGCCTCTTTAGCCGGCCATACTGGACTCGATGCTGGGTGATCCAAGAAATCTGCCTAGCTAAGTCTCCAGTCCTCGTCTGTGGCGGGCGGTCTGTGCCATGGGGCACCATGCTAAAGCGTTTAGGTCAACTCGGCAACTCGGTACCAGCGCAGTATGCACAGCACCTGGTTTCACCACTTCGCCAAATGCGATACCGAGAGCAGAATAAATTAAGGGCTAACACAGAGACAAGCCTTATCCCCTTGCTCGTTTTGAGTCGCAGATCTCTCGCCCGTGATCCTCGGGACAAGCTTTACGCTCTTCTCTCCATGGCAAAAGACGGCCGCACGCTCATACCTACTCCCAATTATTCGCAGACGGTGGAGCAAATCTTCTTAGACACCGCTAGATGTATGATCGAGGACCACGACATGACACATATCATACTACTTGCCCATCGGACCCGAGGCGCGCGGAACTTGCCGTCTTGGGCGCCTGACTGGGCGAACATGCATTCTGAGCCACCTCCATGGATCTTGAAGTTCTTACATCAAAGACATACGGGACGCATAATCCGTAACAAGATACGTGGGAACATACTTGAGGTGCAGGGCTTTCAATATGATACGATAGGAGAGCTCCTCGACTCGGCGCCATATGAGAACGAAGGTAAAGGAGCCGTTACCCGCTATCTTTGTAGGACTGCGACGGGCCACGCGCCAGTCACCTTAGCTATGGGCTTGATAGCTGGCACCGGAGCCGAAGAAGATGAAGATCGAATCGGAACAGCAGCATGGGCATTGTCGAAGATGTGTAACGCCAACGACGGTCAGATCGCTCAACGACCCTCGCGCCTACGGGATTGGATCAGTCACAACTCTGATAGGGTAGTTGAGGGTATTACCATCGCACAGTGGCTGGAACCATACTCCAATTTTCGTGTCGATAATGCAAATGCCCTTGAACGCGCGCTGTCGGATATAGAGCAAGGCTTCGAGGGGTTTGAAAGACTACGCATGGTGTTCGCGGTGACGGGCACGGAACTGCTTAGGATTGTGCACCGAGACGCCAAGCGAGGTGATGGCATATATATCTTACAGAACTGCCCTCTGCCTGTCGTCTTGCGCCAACAAGCCTCAGGGAACTTTAGGTTCGTAGGTGAGGTCGATGTCTCACAGAGGCTTATGAACTCGGCAATAAGAAACCGCTCTAGTGAAATGACAGTAGTCTGTATAGAATAAAAAAATGCACAGACAACACAGACAACGGAGGGTATGATTGGTCTCTAGAAAGGTGCTTACTTTGTACTGACTGTCCCAAAAGCCCAATATCTACAAGTGCGTTGAAATGAGAGTAGAACACAGAACGCGCAATACCCACGTTTGACGGCCTTTCGCTTCTTTTCCAATCTTCGCAACTCGGCCTTCGGGGTCTCAATCCCCCCAGTTTGACAGTAGTTAGTACGAATGGTATGCTGGTTACCCGGCATACACGTTTTTAAGATCAACCGAAAGTACTCGCGATATATCAAAACACGCAACGGGCCACGCTTGATAGCTTCATTTGCGAGGGTTATCTGTAGGAAGGAGACGATGAGCAAGAGGGGGACAAGAATTAACAGGCCGGCGAAGAGGACATCGCTCGAGAGTTGGCCATCTACAACTTGACTAGGCGGGAATAGCGTGATGAATGCGCTGGGCACGGTCGAGGGTTTAGATAGATGGTTATGTGTAGGATAGCGGATTGGATATTGGTGTTATAATACCTAGAGCTACCTAACCTACATTTTCACACGGTAATCACTGTGAGGGGTACATGTTTGCTGTAGGTACTTATATTAACCACTATTCTTGAAGCTGTAGGCGGCCGTGGTACGCGATATCGGGCGCCGTAAGCTACTTACGCCAAGTACCTATGAGGCACTTAGTCCTGTGTATCCAGTGGTTTCCAGTGGGTTCCCCACTGCACTGGTTGTCAGGTGACTGACCCACTACCTATGACTGCCTACTGCTAATTTAGGTATATAACTACATAGTTATAGGGAATACCNTTTTTTTTTCTATATTTAATAGAGCAGTTACTAATTAGAAGATTTAATACTAATGTAGCAATTACTAAGTGTAGGATTTATTTAAAAGGTAATTAATAAAGCATAAATAGTTATTTTTGTAGCTTTATAGCATTATTATTATTATTATATTTTATGTTTTATGCTTTATTATATAATATATACTTAATTATTTTATATAAATTTAAAAACAAAAAAATNAAAAGCATAAATAATAAAAATAAACTTTTAATAAATTATTAATAAGCTTTTATTTTTTTATTAGTTAATAACTATTATAAAGTTATTTAA
>JAPUUL010000399.1:0-19273 GCA_029590625.1 Lasiodiplodia mahajangana
CGCGTTCAACTCTGCTTTGGGGTTCTAAAGGGCAAATCCGATTTATGCGTTGGGTGGGAGGGGTGTGGGATGAGTGGGAACTTTAGTTCGTGGTAGAGAGATATAGGAGAGGTTGCGGATAAGGATTTCGATCAGCCCGGCGGGCTTGTCAACTCTTAGCTAGATGTCCAGATGGGAATTTAATAACATGCTCTCTTCAGGGATCAACCTTGTCTTACAATTAACTACCCGGCTACTGTCGATACATGTGGATAGTAATAGATCACAGGTCTTAAATTTCATAACATGAACCGTTCCCGCACGGTGCAATGGGACGTATAGTGATTCGTGTATCGAAAACGACAACTCGTCAATATGCCGGCATCAATGTGGGTCTTTTACTGTAATATACTTCAACCTGAAGATCATATAAATTGAAGATCTAACCCAGTGGCTTAAGAGTCGATAGTCGCCTATCGTGATGTACGCAATTCGCTAACCTAGTCCCGCTCCTATACGCTAACCCCAATCGCAACTATCCGCGGAAAGTCCCTGTTAAGCCTTCCTGGTAATGAAACGCCAGTCCCGTTTCCCAGCGCCGGCGGAGGTAATAGAGTCCGCCTCACTATACGTTTATGTTTAGGCCGGGATGGAAACTCACGGCCGGCTGTCATTCTCCTTCCGAGGAGTCCGACTCACCCTCATTGCGCGGATACACCAACCTCACAACCGGGGGTTCATTCGTATTAATAGGCTGCCGTCTAGTTAAGTGAGCAGTAGGAAGGGGTTGCTGCTGAGCTGTAGGGTTGAGGGGGTGATGAAGCGGTTGCTGCCGGACTGTGGGATCGGGGCGATCTAGACGTGGCAGCTTCCGATTTGTTGGGTGGTTAGGACATGGTTTCTTTGAAGAAGCAACACGTCGTCGCTTTGGTTCCGGAAATGGGATATTCGGCAGCGGCGTCGTGAGATATTTGCGGTTCGCACACGTCCTACACCAGGCGTCTATAGTATAGGCGTTGTCTTGCCTCTTCACCACGAATTTTATAAAGCCACGAGTCTCCGCTCGGCACAAAGCGCATTCCTGCACCTTATCCAGCAGTTTCCTCACCGAACCGGTGCCAAACACTGCCTTCAGGATATCAACCCCGAACTCTGCAAGCTCAGGGTCCTTGAATATCGTGTCTCCGAAGACGTCCTCGCGTAAGGTAGTGCAGAACGTCAAGCTCGGGTAGAGTAGAAGTGCATGTTTCAACGGCGTGAATGAGCTAGACCCAATGCTGTACACCTTTTTCACCACACTGAAGAAGCGTTCGAGGAATTCCTTGGTCACGTGTTTTTCAAGGAGCTCGGCCATTTCCTCTTTGCCTTGATATCCGTACCCTACGAAAGGGTATAATTCTGAATAGACCCGAACGGCGCGGTCGACTATAAAATCAGCCAGGACTTGGCACGCGTCATCGCAAAGCGAGTCAAGAGTGAAGTAATCGGCAACCGTGAACAGGTCGACGCAGGTATTCATGACTGCCTGTTCATCCGTGAAGAGAACACGAAGGTCTTTAGGCCCTACTGGCTTGGTCAATTGATGTTAGGGCTCCAGTACTTCGATGTGATCCCCTACCTATCTCTGTGTATATGTAGTGAATCACCCAGTTTACGTGGTTGGGATCCTGATCGTGTATCTCTATAAGCTGCTCCTGAGCTTCCTACTCACAATGTTAGATCTTTTCATATCAGATAAATACACATGTACCTACTTTGAATTTGCCATCCTCCAAAGCCGCTCGGAAGTATTCACATCGAGATGTTAAGATGGCGCGATGAAGGTTCCATGTCCTGTCCCCGCACTTAACTGTGATGTCTGAGAATTTGCCCGTCTTGAGAAGCCTATGAAGATGGTTAGCCGAGCTCATGGCCTAGCGTTTTGAGACATGTATCACGCACTCGTGGTCGCTATCAACAGCCTTACGCTTGGTACCCATCGTGACACTACTATACAATGCTCGATCTAGTCACTGAATATGGTCGTTAATACTATTGCAAGCAGGGAGAAATATTGAGGGCAGCCTTTTTCTGGAGTAACTAGGTGGATGAGGTATTAAGTAAATAAAAAGGGAGCCAAGCCAGAGGATAATATGTGTAAGTATGTAAAACATACAAGGGGGAGGGCGGCTACAAGTAGCGCTAGCGCAAGAAAGTTTGTCAAGAATATCTACCTTATTTCGTAGGTACATGTGATGTGGTCTGTGATTTATAGGTGCATAGGCCATTCCAAGGCTTGAAATCGTGAAACATACCTACTATTGTTTGTGCTCTAGCGCCTTCGGGATGGGCATCGACCACCTATACAAATGTCTCCCTTGCAGCAGGGAGTGCGCCCATTTTAGGGTCAAGCCGTTAGGGTAAGCGCCAACACAGCTTGTTGTACAGCATCGTTGGTTCACCCGAAGCCAACACACTGGATCCCTTATCTCTCCAGGCGATGCGCCGGCGTATTTTAAGCCGTATGCAAGAGAGAGGTTAAACATAACGGTTCCATGTTGCTGGAATATCGAGGCGAGGAGGCTCCACTTTACACATACCTACGTAAAGGCTTCATGCGGACCCCTCACACATACGTTGAACTTGCGCTACAAGAAAGAATGTATACTTGTGGCTTGAAATCAAGTACTGAGTCTATTACTTTCCGTTTTCCAACGATGTGGCGTGTTCGCATTCGCCGCCTCTTTGATCCCTTTTCCCCGCCCAAAGCATAACAACGAAGATGATAAAAGTCTAAATCAATACATACGAAAAATAATTAATGCGCCTCCACCTCGATCCTCTAATGGCAGTACCAGCGCAATGGCCAGGGAGAATAATCCTCAACCTGGGAAGCTAACACCCGAACAACAGAAAGCAATGAAGGAACAAGGAGACAATGCCAAGCAAACTAAAGACCAGTATAAAGCCATGTCTAGAGAGGGCAACAAGAAGCCCAAGTGCTAGCTAATTTTGAAACTATCCCGTCTAGAAACTAATAGGAACTTGTAGTTTTCAAATTTAAGACTTCAAAACCAAACCTTCATTCATCAATGGACAAACTCGCCCTAGACAGTTTGCACCAACTAGGTTAACTTGCATTTTAGATACAACCATGAAAGAGTAGGTGTTAATATGAAATTTTTATTCTTGACTTCCAGCTTAATACTTTAGTCTTGTAGGCTTTCATACCGATTCAGTATAACCGCACAGATAACCTACTAGTACTATAATCAATGTGTCCTCTCTCCGCAGGAAAGAGGGCAGCAATAATGGGAAACAGGTCATAGCTACCAAAAGACCAGCAAAGCACGAATTTCCCAAGCCAAATAACCCGCCTATAACACACCGGCATATAATTCCAAACCGTTTTTTTTAAAAAAAAAAAAATTAAAAAAAAAAAAATTCAAGAGTCTTACATGCGTTCCTTAGTAGGAAAGGAACCTCGGGTCAAAATTGATCATGTCTTACAGTAATAGGCTAGTCCATTTTAGGAAGGAATCCTAACCCCTTATTCCTGACACCTTGCTTCTCAAATTCGTTCCTTTTCTATCACTGCCTCGATTGCGCTGCACTACCCGGCCGCGAGTCTAGTAACCACGCCTGCTTCAGCTACTGTTACTAGGCTGGAGCCCTTTTCGATGTTGCTACATTCATCCTACTAGCATTATACGGGACCCTCTCCAAGCTGTAGGTCGCCCGCATCGACTCGTCCTTCGTCGGCGCTGCTGAGGTCTACGCCTAGTTATACGGTATGGTATGGGCCGTAAAACTATACAATCTGCCGTAATGCCTCTGCTAGAGCCGCGTCGACCGCGTCGGCTCGCCCGTAGAGGTGAAAAGCCACGGATAGCCTCTCAAGCCAAGTTTCTTGTGCCATGGCGAGCTTGGCCAGCCTGGCATTACTTTCGGTTTGGAACATGGTAGCTGCTGCCCATATGCTGGGGCTTAGTCTCTCGGCCAGGAAGTCGTCGAGCAAACCCTCCTGTTCGGTAAGGACCATCGACAAGAGGCCATATATGAGCCGAGACGAAATAGCGGCGGCAGCGGCCCAAGTCTCTGCTGTCCGAGAGGAGGTAAAGAGTCTTCGGCAAACACTCCATGCTATCAGCGAGCAGCATCAAGATCAAAACACGCACGACCAACTCGACGTTATTAGGAGGGATATGCAAGCAATCCAGGATAGTGTCCAAGCTGTCTACGACGAGGCGACGCCTGCTTGGGACGCTATAATACAAGTCCAAAGCGAGATCGAGGCGTTCAAGAATGGAATCGGGGCTCAAATTGCTGATCTAAAAGCCGCCATGTCCAAGTCTAAGGAACCAAAACTCGGTGACGACGGTTATCTCATTGCACGTTGCCCCGTCCCCTCGAACGTAGCACTAGAGCCAAAGGCGTACGAAGCGCGACTTATACGGGCGGCATGGTTCTACTTTGACTATTTTGGTAGTCCGAATGACGGCGTAGGCGCTGACGGGGATGCTGGAGAGGCTACCTTGAAGGAATTCCCAGATTTTCCGCATAAGCATGTCCACGAAGCAATAAGACATGTTCATATGAGAGCATTTGGTAAGCCTTTATGGGATGAGGAGACATAGACATTATTTAGAAAGCCTATACACATTACTGTCCATGTATTCAAACAGAAAACAACACAAGTAATAACAACAGTAGAAGGTAATGCCATTTGGCCGGCGTGACTATCTAGAAAGCTAAAGCTAGAGTACATCTAATTACATACAAGAATTCACCGCGAGAAATTCTACCCTAGAATTATGTGATTGGCCGCTCGCTGTCTCAGAACATGAGCTTGCTGGTTATCCTCATCCCTTCAATTGTGTCATTTCTTCGTACGGCTTACTATTGTGCATTTCTTATTCATCTTTGAAACGAGCAAAGCTTCAAATAAGTAACCACAACGCAAATAAAGGACAGAGGTGCTACTCTATAAATGGGATAGAGCGGGTAGTGGCAACGCCGGTAATCAGGCTCGATTTCATGGGATATCTATTGATAGTACAACGTTGCGATGTGACACATCACTCGGTTGACAGTTGGGGTTCCGATTGATGAGGTCCTGATCAGATGCGGGTTAGCATATGGCGGCGGCCATGCGGAGACGGCAATAACAAATCAACATCATCATCATCTGTTACCATCCATTCATCCGGCACGCACCATGCCCCGTTCATACGTTCAAGATTAGATTCTGTCTCTAGGGTCAGAACTAGACGCAAAACGCCAGCGAGACAGTGATAATATCGACCTTTCCTACCTGTACGACGCGCCATGCACTCCATCCTTAACAGGAAGCAATATAGACGGCGTAGAGCTCGTTAGCGGATACAAGCACACCGCAGACGCATTTACCAATGTAGAGCAGCCTGTCTTGCCTCCCCTCTCCGCCAAAGAGCGGAGAGCGCCCTCATCGAAGCGCCGATCGGGGTCGACAAGCCCCATTCAAGGTAGACTCGATCTTTATAAGCTGGAAAAGCCGATGCAATTCGATGAGCTCAAGGAGGACGACAAGTCGGATATACTACCAGCTGATATCAAAACTTTACATACGCGACTTCGACTCATTAGCTCCCCAACCTTTGATATACCTATCAAAAGATGCCTCTGTGGCTCCGGACGCAGTATTGCCCCGGATACGCCGTATACGCCGCCAAGCCAAGGCCTCTGCGAAGTACCAGCGATTTGAGTGCGGGTGGAACAATACAGTTCACCAGCCACTTCTTGAGTTAGCATTTGAGTTCGACTCTGACTCTGAAGTACAGCACGGCTAGACACCATCGATTCGTGTCGAGCCTGCGATGTATGCTTCGATTGCTCGCGATTCGATACTGCGATTAGGAAACCAGTTTGCGGGCAGTGATGTGAGGTCGGTACTAGCCTGGTCTGCGTCAGAGGAGAGCACCGCTGGACAATCTACTAGGTAGCCAACCCGATCTCTCCGTGCCACGCTCTACCTAATAGCGACAGTAAGAAGGTCGACTACGTGGTCGTGGCCGACCTTACGAATCACGCACCCCTGAAGAAAATCATTCTTGATCTCATACTTTCAGGGCAGGATGGAACCCCATCTCACGTGAACCAGACCGCCTACCCTGCCGTATGTGAGAGCCTTGTTGCCGTATCTGTCAAGATTACAACAATTTTGCCATCGCAAGATGCCTTGCTGCGGCTCGCGATCTGGGTTGCAGCGTGGTATCGACGTATGCACCAACTCGGTACTGTACGTGCCCGGCAGGTCATGTCAACAGGCAGTCAGAGTCCTATGCTAGTATCGGCCCCTCTAATTGTGGTGACGGGCCATGAGTGGGACATCTACTTTACATGTGACAAGGGCAGCTCGATCACGATTCGTGGTCCTTTACGCATCAGCTCAACAGCTACGGACCTTCAATTACATACCTTTCTGATTTCCCTAAGGGCTGTCAAAGTTCGAGGTTGACTGACGTGTTCGCGTGTAGATATGGCAGTCCTGACATTCGTATTATAGCCCTAGGAATAGCCCACCAGCAAAGATAGCAGTTTGCATACTCACTTCTGTCACAGTCGCCGCTATTATCGGGCTCGGGGTATTTGGCCGGGTCGCTGGCACAACTAGATCTCCCCCAACCGAACCTCCAGATGTATATTGAGCTTCGGCTTGAACTTCGGCGCATCAAGTCAAGCTATGAAGAACGCGAATGCAGGTCAAAAGAAGAGTGGCTCCCACTACAATCAATAGAGGAGCCCTCGGTCCCGCGTAGGTCGGCAAGATTAACATTGAGACGACGACTCTTCTTTCGCGACACCTCGGCAGCGTAAGACGATGGACCAAATGTATAAGTGTTTGAAAGCATTTTATTCGGCACATAGGCGTGTGATGTATCCCTAGACGTTCCTGACAGGGGAATCTACCGCTTCTGAGATGACTTCCATACGGTCGAAGATGATGCGATTTATGCCGATGCGACGGCGGCGGCGGACTCTGGACGAGGCTGCCCAGTTGCTTTCTTGGGTAACGCAAGGACTAGCAGGTTCTATATGTTTAAAACAAATACAATCACATAGAGTCACTGGCAGATATATTGGCTGGAGTCATCGCAATTTAATTCAACGAAGAGCCAGCTCATCTGGTACATTGCAGGGCTACTTGACCGGCAGCAGCCCTACTATTACTCCCTAACGTACACCACCAGTCCTTCTTCCCTTTAAATCAAACAGTTTATTCTTGTACACAGGCAAAGGTATTACCTAGAAAAGACGCTCCAGAGATCTCCTTCTGACGAGCCAACGATCGAGATTAGTTTTTGAGAGCCTTGGCGATAGATCTGCCACTGGAACTTCCGTTTGTCCCAGCCCTGTGTCCACGACAAAACCTTTTCCCCTTTCTTTACCTTGCACTCCATTGTCCCCAAACCTTCAACCAATAAGGAGCTACCCTTTACCGTAAACTTGTGTATGGCCATTTTAATAACATCGGCAGCGTCGCCCCAGGTCACGACAGGTGGGCCGTCATTAGCATCGAGAGGCTTAGCCCCCAGGGCACAGCCGCCCGCTACCCCAAGCTGAAGGTAGCCAGAATCAAGGTGTCCCTGATCCCACCCGATAAATTCGAATCCTTTTTTTCTATCGCTATTGAAATACTGCATCAACATCTCGCATTCGCCAAGCAGCGGTGCTCCCGATGAGGTTGTGTGCTGGAATGTTGTTTTACCGCAGAAATTATCCGAACTAAACGTCATTGTGGCATAGCTGAAGCCATCGTCGGATCGAGCAACAGGGTCAATCGCCAGACCCTGGACAACACAACCAAGGGCTGTGCCGGTAAAAACTGAAGCAAAGCGCATAGTTTTGGTAAGGGGACGAACCAAAAAAAAAAATGTGGATGTGTAGTTCTGTGTATTCTTGAGTGCAAGTGTGTCTATATGTGTATACGGAGCTGTGTAATTAGAACAATGGTGCTTGAGCAGGCTCAGTAATTATATAGGGGTAGAAGCAGGCTCAACTTCCTACCTTGCGAATTTTGAACAGTTCTAAAATGTTGAGATTAAGAGAAAAATAATTGGCTATAAGTCGTTATAGATATCTTCGAAACGTTCTCGCAGCTACTTATCGTTACATAAGGGCCAATTGCTTTTTCCGATGTGTTATTTTGAACACATGTGGAGGTAGTATAAAGCCTAGCTTGGGGTAAGTGGCTTACTGGCACAAGCCACTAACATTACCATTGAACTAAGCATTTGATGCCCAATGGAATTCTTTACTCCGTGGCTGTTTTACATCAGGACAGAAGCTTGAATATCCAAGGCTTGAGAGCATTGCTTTAATTTGTTGAAACTTGTGACGGCCTACTAAACGCCGGAGGGCTATGCGATCAGAAGAGCGAGGAGAAGAACTATAGCACATGACCCACCAAACGTAGACATAAACTTATTGCTACATCACCACATCTTCATTACTTATTAACTTTTAACGTAACATTTAAAAAAGGTAAAATATAAAAGAGGTTAAGCAATCAAAGAGACAACTCCTCTTTCAAACATTTCCCCTCGCATATTACCTTTCCGGAGCTGGCTATTTAATTGTTAACAGAAGCAACCTTTTGAATTGAGGGTACACTTCATTCCCCTGTCCATATATATATATAGTAGATCTCCCAGAGCCCTAGGCTCTATTCTTTTCCTTCTCAACTATCCTGAATGTACCACTACCACAACCACTATTGTATGGTTTCTACTCCTTTTGATACGAAGGTACTATCGTTTCCATTATTTGCTTAGTAGGAACATTCTCTGTTAAGTATTTTGCATTTATGGCATGTTAAATCATAGCAAGAGTATTAGCTTGCCGCCCCGAGCTCCATCCGGCTGTTGTAACTACAAACGTCAGCTTTATACTTTGTAAGAATACATATCCCAGAAAGCACGCACCTTTCTGGGTTAGTGCTCCTGAGGTAATTAACACTGATTAGATAGACGAATAGTAGCATTTCTCTGTAATACTACGTATGCCCATAACTTTTTGCGTTGGCTCGGAGCGCCCAAATTCTGCAAGTTGCAACCAACAGTCCTTTCTAACCAACAGCAGTGTACATAGATAAATTAGACATTTCCGGTTTCGGTGTAAGTAAGTCTCTAGTCCGTCTTGTTGGTGCCCCCAATTATGGCTTATGTTTGAGTGTTGCGTGGCCTTTGTTAACCGCCCAATCCGATACGTAGACGACTAGGTACATATACGTAAGTAGATGTTTCACCAGATGGCCCCCATCCTGGCGACTTTAGTAGAATTTGATTGGTTACCGCTTCTTCGGAAACCAATGAGAGTATGCCATGGCTCACGGCACTCTAGCCCTATTTGGTTGAGCTGGTTTCCCAATCCCGGCTATTTTCTTTTTTTGGCATGGTTTCTCACGCCATCTATGTACCTAAGTAACTACTTACACTAGGTGCCTGAATGATAGATATTTTATCTACTTCAGTACATACATACATACATAAGTGCTGAGTCGATGGGCTGAGTCCGCGTTACCTAGCACGATGGTCTGGTTGAGGACTCGTCATCTTCTCTATTCTCGTAATATTGTGACTTTGTTACCTATCCGCCCGTTTCATTCCAATATGCTCGTCACCGCTCTACTACCAACCCCTCAATTCTCCCTCTTCCGCCATCGACCTACACTTTAGATCGGGATTGCCGTTCGGTGTGCAGTGTGTACTATGCTGACTAGGAAGCGCTTCGCCTCTGCTGCACTGATTCTTGTGGCTTGTATTTTTGCGCTATTCACCTTGAATACGCGCGTCCACCTACCTCTACCAGATGACATCCTACCCGACGGCGTCTCAGTATNGGGGGCACAAGCCATTAGAATCGGCGTCTGCCTCGCCATCTGAGCTCAATAATACCAGTGATATTGATGAGGCCGGTGAAACTAGTCAGATCAGCGAGACCGACACGAGCAAAACAATGTACGGGCCGGTCTCGCCAGTACCTCTCGAGTACTATTCGATCCCCGGCGATGGCGAAACCTGCTCACGCTTTTCACCCACGTACTTCGAGGACTTCCATGCGCACGCCGCATCCTACTGCGAGTCTGACTCGCCGGCCAAGTTAACTTGCTTCCATCGACCTTCCGGATTTGACGGGAAGACGGACTCTTTCTGCTATCTACAGGGAGCCGCGTTGAACGTCCAAGAGCGGAAATTCCATATCGATTGTGAATTACGGAATCTGACGGAGCAGGAGAAGATGAACGGTATCTTGCCATTCAACCAATTGCCATCCTATTGGTACGAAACGGGCCCTGCTTATGTTTTTGCACTTGCTGTTAATGTGGCAAAAGGGGTGCCCTCGCACGCTGGTGGTCAAGAGGAAGATAACGATAGGAAAGAGGGGAGTGGCTCACTGATATCCACACGCCAGTCTTTTGAGAAAGAAGTAGCTCCCCCAGCTACACCGCCGAAAACCATCCTTCTCCTCAGACGCGAGGGCGAAGGAAATCCGTGGCACTCCATCATCGAGATCTTCTCTACCTATATGACATTCGATATTCTACGCATGCCACGAGGAGGCTCCGGTGAAGTTGCGCCGATGTTTTACCACCCAAGCGACTCTGACGATACCCAGATTGTTATTCTGGACGATCGTCCCGATGGCCCCTATTTTGACCTGTGGACGTTATTTGCGCGACGAAAGCCCATACGGCTCCACGAACTACTGGCCGATCAGCCCCTTGCCAAGAGTCTCTCAACCGTCAACCTTATAGTCCCCCTCGCCGGAAGCAGCAACCCATTTTGGAAGGAGGANGACCAGGCGGAACAATGCATCAACTCACCACTTCTCAACGTTTTTAGCCGCCGTGTCCTTGACTTTTATGGAATTGAAACGGCCCCCTTCCGCTCAAAAGACAAGCCCATAGTCATCACATTCGTAAAACGCCGAGACAGTCGGCGAATAAAAAACCAAGACGCTCTGTTTGCCGAACTTGGTCGGAGGAACTCCCACATTAGTATACAAATGGTCGATTTTGCAGCCATCTCATTTTCCGAGCAGCTCCGCGTTGCACAAGAAACAGATATCCTCGTGGCAGCTCACGGCGCAGGGCTAACACACGCCATGTTTATGCGGCAGAACGCTGGCGCTGTAGTCGAGATCCAGCCGCGGGGACTGGATCACCACGGTTTCAAGAACGTCATCGGGATGCGTGGTCTTGGATACTTTCGCGTCCACGCCAATATAATCCCCTTACAAGTAGAGGAAACCGAGGGATCGGAAGACACTGCGCAAATGCTGAAGAGGACGGGCGAGATCAAAGCCAAGGGCGCTCCCGATGAAGTTGAACAAGAAATCAATGAGATATCCCGAGAGTTAGCATCAAATAAAAGTTTACAAAGACGAGAAGACTGGCACTCAAAAGACCTTGAAATAGAAGATGATAGATTCTTTGAGGCTGTAGAAGCAGCTATCAAGTTTATGTACAACCAGGGACCCTGGTCGTACGATGTAACAGACTAGGTAGAAGCATTATAGAGTACTTAATATAGAGTAAACATTAAAGTAAAATCATTTTGGTTGTCCTTGCCTTCTCATATATGGGCAAGACCCCCCTGTCCGATGTTTCCTATATCCGGCCTAGTGACCTGCGCTTGCTCTAGCCACAGCCCACTCTCTATGTACCCATGAGCGGTGTCGCAGATATACACGCCATTGTCCGCTAGGGTTATGTCCCGAGAGGTAGCACGGGACGAAAGAATACGAAAGCGGATCAAACAGGAGCAGCACAACATTTATAAACGCAAGGGCACTCCATTCAAGAAGGTTGACGAGCTGTTTTCCTTAGCGAGCGCTCTGTCAAGAACGAAAGTGCAGCTTTCCATCCATTTGTTCGGTAGATATTACCTCTATAACTCCGAGGACAGTCGGGGAGGATGGTTCCCAACCGAAGAAGAGATTGTAAATTACTCCCTTTTATAATTGTATTCCCTCAGCTTACTCTTCTAGGAAACCGATTCGCCAAAGCCCCGAGTGTACACACCCGAAAGCATGAAGGCAAAGGCCGAACATGATGCTGCTCGTCGTGCTGCAAAAGCCCTAATGAGCCAGGCCGATAGTGGGATTTGTAGGCATACGGCTGGAGTGGACAGCGCTGAAGGTGGCAGAAGAGGGGAAACGGCCATCGATGATGATGATGATGATGATGATGATGAAGATGATAACACCGGCGAGATAGACACGGACGATCTGGTTTTTCCGTCGAGCGCCGCCGCTATTCCAATATCTTTAGTTAACCTGCACGGAGACCTAGAAGGCCAACCTCCCACTTTCTCATTTCCCGCATTATCCACACCCTCTACCGAGAGTCCTCCGACCCCCTCGCCGCCGCACCCTACAACCGAGGCCCCCCAAAACCCCTCGGAGACGGTTAGACCCGTCACACACGGCCGGAGGCAACTAATTGTTGAACTTGGTACAACTCGAAGCCGCACGGCGGGGAACTCCTTGGGCCCAGCACAAAGTAGGGAAGGTTGTATGCAAAAAAGGGTTACTAAGCACGTTTAGAGTTTGTAGGAACCTAAGAGTATATACTTTAGTTAAATATATGCTTAATAGCAATAATAATAAACTNAAAAAAGCTAAATTATATTATATAGTAGTTTATAACTATATATACTTTAAGTAACTAATAATTTAAAAAAAAACTTATTAATTTTTATTTATATAAAACAAATAATCTAGCTAATAATTATTTAACTTATTAAAGTTATAATTTATATATATAACTTGTTTATATTATTATAATATACTTATTAAGAACTTGTTTATTTTACGCTTTAGCCAATTGCTCTTCATGTTTTGCAAGTTCTGCCTTGAGCATTTTAATCTCTGCCTGCAGCTGCTCCCACTCTTGCTCTTGCTTAGCCTTTTCACGCTCAACTTGCTCCAGCTCTCGCTCTTGCTTAGCCCTTTCCTGCTCCCGTTCTTGCCTGGCTCGCTCCAGCTCTCGCTCTTGCTTAGCCCTTTCCTGCTCCCGTTCTTGCCTGGCTTGCTCCAGCTCTCGCTCTCGCTTAGCCCTTTCCTGCTCCAGAAGCGCCATCTTTCCCGACAATATGTGCTCCAACTCTTCCTCTTGCTTTGTCAAGGCTTCTTCCATCTCAGCGCGCTTTGTAGCTTCCATCTTATGTTTCGCCACGACTTCTTTTTCCTTTCGGCTGTATTGAATCTATGTGAAAGACCGGGTTAGCATCGCATCACGTAATGTAAGCCGCAGGCGTTCGGTAATCGACCCAATCGTGGTGATATGGTTAGGACTTGAACATACATTTTCCAGTGCCTCCCGAACCTCCTTTGCCCGGGCGATACTATCACCGATAAGCTTCTGATGGGTGGGCATGTCCTGGACCATGCTAAGGAACTGCGCCACATTCCAACCGTTCTGCTCGATTGCCTCGCGTTCCACCGCCGGGAGCGTTGCGAGTTCCTCGCCCCACGCTTTCTTCTGTGCATTGTCATACTTCATGACGATGTCCCCTTCTATCTTCACTAGTTGTTGCCAGTAGATATCATCCTCGCTGGCGTGCGTAGGGTCAGGGCCCACATTGCCAGTCTCTGCCAATGATCTTCGGGTGACGCCGCTGTATGCAATGAAGCCGAGCCAGCTCCAAAACCCCCTTTTCTGCGGTGATTTGCTGGCCGAGCGTACCTTCGCCTTGCCAAGCTCCACGAGCACTTCGAAGGTGGACTCGGCGTACCAGTAATCCATAGTCGAATAGACATGGTGCGTCGGGAAACTTAGACTGTGAGTTTCGAGTACGGATGCCAGCTGAAGAATGTTGGGGCCAGGGGTGGGGAAATCCGCGGTCCTAACAGCAGCAATATGGCTTTAGCAGATACCAGGGGGGTGGATAGCTATGAGATAGACCACGTACCTTACAAGATAGGCACTCTGCCACTTGACAAAGCCCGCAAAGTTGGCCTCTGTTATGTACGACACTATGTCAATCGAATCACAGGGGAGACCACACCTGATGCTGAGTCTGCGTTGCTTCTGGGCCCCATCACCGGTCAGGAGGAGGTCGCGCTGCCATACCATAACGAGCGGCGTGTTGCTTCCCTCGTCGACAAGATCGGCCCGGACAAACTCGTGGTTCCAGTCGGTGTTGCACTTATAATGTGAGAGACGTCGTAGGCGGATATTGTCAACCTGATCGAGGACCGAAAAGTGGTGTATGAACCGAGGTAGCGAGTCTAAAAAGGCCACCTTGACAAGGTGGGATCCGTGAGTAGACACCCGGCACCAGTCGGGCCATTCTTGAGCGGAAACATATTGAGCCATCAGGGGGGCAAGCTTGTTAGGATCCGCCGAGGGACCCCAGGCAAGTTTCAATGCGGTTCGAAGAACATCATGGAAGAAAGAGAAGGGGGATGTGGACCCGGCAGCAAAGAGTGTCATGTTGAACCGACTGACCGTGATGGGAGAAAGAGACTACCTAGTTATTGTAGTGTTTTGATTGTGTCGGGTGATGATGATGGTTAAATTCTTGGTTCTTGCCCGTGGTAGCGTAGCGACTGAAATATAAGGGTAGCCCTCCCTTGTTTACCTGAGAGTCCTGTGTGCTTGGATTTAGAAATGATCTATCTACCTACTTAGTACCTAAGTCAAGTACTCTTGGCACACTACCCCATAACTCGGCAGGCAGAAGGCATCTTGCCTCGTGGTACTTATACCAAAAAGCCGCCCCAAAGGCCACTAATTGGCTCAAGCACCACCCTATCCAAAGCCTCACAGAGCGCCCCAGGTTTTCGGAAACCGTGTCCTACGATCCGAGGGGCACGCTAAACCTAAAATAGTTATAGTTCCACATGGAATAACTCTATCTCACGACTAGGTATTCCGTAATTGCAGACCGCGGTAGGAGAAGCCGAAAAGCGGGCAGTATCACATCGAGCAGGCTCTCACCAATTACAAGATAGCTGCTATTAGATTATTGATGTTTTTAAGTGCCACCGAGAAGATCGTGCAGTAGCCAAAGGGGGCCCCAGATATAGATATACTGTGACTTGATCCTCCCTCTGCGGCCCCTTTACTTGGATCTAGAGCTATGTGTTTTAACTAGACGATATAAATAACAATTAAATAAATAGTTGACGACGAAATAATTAGCAATTAAAACTCAACCTGGGCAGAAGGCTTCTAGCAGAGGACCCAGGCTGATGACAGAACAACAACAGCGAATGCCAATAGTTGAATTTGGCCATGTGATAGATATAAAAGATAGTTTCGCACTGTCTCGGATGGTCCTGACTCTCCATTTATCGCTAGCCGTGCCTCCTATCGCTCGATCATTCTGAGCTGCCCGTTGATAAGATCCGCAATAGCTATTTCCCTCCCTTCCATCCGATGGGCTCTCAGGCCACGCGTTGCGCACTAAACCTTGAGTTAGATATAGGGTAGTTATTAAATTAGGTGGGTAGAGAGTTGACTCCAACTATAAAAGGTGGCGTCTCTAGGTGTGCCAGCTATTCTATACCATCTAGTCGTATTTGTACATGAAACCGTCATCCCTATTTCCTAGTATCGGTTGAAGTACCTTCTCTTCTTGTACACGCCCTCTTCGCGGTCCACGTTCGCTTCGGCCTTGGGCGAACTCAGTACACTTTACCCTATGAAACCTATTACCTGCCGGGCGCAGCCAAATCCGCAGTGGTTCCAAATTGCCCTGCTCATCGCGTATACAGGCTTTGAGGGGGTATTCAAAGTCCTTAGCTAGCCGATTCGCACGCATTTTGGTCTGAATCAGTGGATAATAGAAGCAGGCTGTAAATGTGAGGATTGAGAGCGCCGCAAGGGTGGATTCGGTTCTAGTTCCGCCTGCCGTAGGGATCCATGCGACCACGCTTCCTTGGGTCAGATCGAAGCTTTTGGGTTGTCTTTCGATAGCGGGTGCCTGCTCGAGCGTCACGCCGCCAGAGTCCCTGAACCACTCGGGAGAAGGAGCCAAAAGCCCCCATTCTCCATCTAAGAAGTTGGCTTCTTGGTTAGGTCCGAGGAACCTGGCCCCGGAATCCGGCCCCGGCATCCTCCAGGCGAATAGAGACTCATCCACAAGTAAATTAGGGGCGGTCAACAATTCTTGCTGCAACCGCATGAAGGCCTCTGCGCCCTCGCCGTATCTCGTATTCATGTGAACGTCGAAGATACCTAGCATACTGTACGCAATATCTTCTGCCCTTGTAGTCGTTCTCCCGGCCATCCAGCTCATCTTGGTAGCGATGCATGCTGCACGGAAGTTTTTGGAGCCCATTAAGTAATCAACCGCTATTCCTGTTATCCGTGAAAGGATTCGCGCGTGCCCGTGCTTAGTGCCAATGTACTCCCAGTTCTTGTCGTAGAATCTGAGTTCACTTGGGGCTAAAAGTTCTTGAAGGGTCCATCCACGGGAGAACCATAAGGACGGCCCGTCCCTCTCAATGCTATCGAAGACGCCGGGGCCCCAGCTGCCGGTAGAGTCCACATCGTTCAGGTATGTGATACATATTCTGGCGTTGCCGTACCATCGGAACATAGACCGAATCGCTTCATCGAGTTCGACAGCGTTGGACTTATCGATGCAGCAGGAGTCGATCCACAACCACTTGAAGCCCGAATCGCGAGCGATTTTGCACGCACCCCGTATCTTGGCGATCTGGGGAGTGCTAGCCGGGGCCTTGCTTGAGCGAAGTTCGGCCACGACGTTAGGAAGCTGCTTAAAGTTGATTTCCTCCCCGACCCAACGATGCGAGAGGATAGCGTATCCTTGACGTCTAAAGTATGCCTGGTCCCCAGTCCGTAGCTCGAAAGTTGTTGTATCAAGCAGGTTCATATTGCCGGGGCGACGGGTGACGATTTGTGGTGATGGCTAGCGGTATGCGCAGAGTGCCAGCATGGAAGTTCGGGAATAAAATGGCTCTTACTGACCCCTTCTCATATACCAACGTAGCTTATGTAGACATTGTCACCTGGAATAGTAGCCATGTAGGCCTGGGCTAATTATAGGTGCCAAGAGCTCTTGGCGCCGTAAATAGTGGGCTGAGTCTTACACTTGCTTATATTCGAACACTCGCAATCGCCTGCGAAGCCTGCGGATTTCAGCGGCGATCATATAGGCATGTAAGCGAGGGTTACCGAATAGGATCGATTTGTCTACTGCGTTTTACTGCCATAATTTAATGCCTGACAGGTAATTTTAAACTCACTCGTGGGAGGGCTCTCCCTTGGTACATTCACCCGTAGGATTCAGGGTTATAGATGGACTTGGAGGGTGATGAGAAGCGCCCGGGGAGTTCCGGCGAAAACGAAGGCAATTGCAAAAAGTTGATTGAAAACGCCTGAAGTGGTCGAAGACCGGTATACCGGGCTATTTGTTGGGAACTGCGCGATCGAAAGCTAGGGAGGAAGGATTCCAAAGATTATCATGAAGATCTACTGCAACGCGATGAAGACTCAATCCTCATGACCACGGTTGGGTAACACAAGGTGGTAAGCTGATGTCTATCAATAATGGGTTGTAGGAGAGAAATGTTTATTGGACACGTTAGCTCGGTGTTAACGGTAGTTGCCGCCGCCTCGCCAAGACCATGGGTGGCTAAGTATGTAGGGTCTCGAGCCCCCATAGACATTTGTTTCTACTTGGAGTGTATAAAGGACTGAGGCTTGGAATACTAAAAATATCATAGTTATAGTTAAATATTATATAACGGCTGCTGTACGAACTGCAGAAATTGGATAAATAGCTTCAATCTGGACTCTTACCTTGAGGTAAATGGCTGGAGGTTTTTGTGGCGTACGCCACAACGATTGACATGAATGACCAACCAATACAAGCCACGGACACCCAAGCGCGTAACTTGGAGTCTTGTACCCTTTTGACCGAAGGACTGTGGCTTCACTAGGGTGGCTGAGCGCGACGGTTTTTTGGCTAGAGATTTTTTCCTTTGCTAAGGAACGAAGGCAAAAAGAAACGTAACGTGCAAGTTAAAAAAAAATTAAAGATTTCTAGAAAATATTTATATTGCCTTACGGAATAAATGCAGTAAACCTTATGACTACAAATTACAAATAGGTCTGAACCTGCTTGACCGAGAGAGAGGAAGGTGCTATAAACATTACGGACTCCTAGAGAATGATTAGCTGAATAGAACTGCTATCCCAAGCCATATTATATAAGTCCTTGTCGCACTGATGCATTATAAATCGCATGATAACCCTCTTTCGCGCCACGAGTGCCACTCGAGTTTCACCCATTGAGGAAGGCAATTTCGGGGGGTCGTGTAGTACAGTTGTGGGATTTAGATCGGACTGCCAACATTGCGGATGTCTCTTCTTTCTTCCTCCTATCGCACCTTTTTCAACACTATTTACAGTGTCAGGGAGACCAAACCACCATGAGTACCAATCTAGGGCCACTGCCAACTGACTTCGCCATCAACTCGAATTGCGCAGATGATTCGGATGTATATAAAGTGCTCACCATAGTCCCTCCTAATCACTTTTACTATCTAATACGAGGCCCTATCGAGCAAACCTCTTGCTATCCAAGCGGCTATGTCGGCAACACAAACCAATATTACTCCCCAGGGAGATGTCCGACTGGTTTCACTGCTCCTTGCCGATCCACGAATATCGAAGGCACTGTCACAGAAACAGTATTGATTTGCTGTCCCACGTAGGTATAACAGCAAGCTCTACTATGTGATATTTTCGTGAATTTACCGCGTGGTGCCTGGTGGAACCATAAACGGGTAATGGCAAGACGCACGTCCTGACATGGCATTAGACAAGAGAACTATCTGTGCCGTATGAGTGCCGTCTACGGATGGGAGTCGACACTTGGATGCACTTCTCATCTTGACTCTGCTACCACTGAGACGTTAGTCGTCAGTCAAGTGTCCGACGGCACCACATCCCGGGTCACAGCAACGTTTGGCGGCCTTGACGGCTTCAACGCGTATTCAATACAAGTACGATACCAGTCAACGGACTTTCTCCTTACTACTACTACTCCTACTCCTACGACTGTAAGTGTGTGAGGCGCTTCTCTGCTTCTCTGGACTATTCTCTAAGAACAGCGTCCTCCCTCCAGCTGCGATTTGATCAATCTCCTATCTTTTCTAGGCTATTGATGAATCCTAATTTGTCATAGACAACATCAACGGCATCACCGGCTTCGTCCTCCCAAGCACACTCAATAACGCCCCACCGACAGTTACCGCGAGCAGCACGAGCGGTTCTAGTCTCGACAGCGGTGCG